>JBBPBX010001890.1:0-29963 GCA_038048925.1 Garcialebias charrua | reverse complement strand
GAACAAACGAGAACGCTGACTCTTGGTCATTTATTCCTCCGTGATGTGGTGTATCTGGACAATTTCACGCTCAGACTTCGCTGAGTGACGCTACCTGCTGACAGTTTTTATCTCTAAATTCCGTTTTTTTACTTCACTGTGTGTGTTGCCTGTTGTTTGTTTGTTTGTACAGCACTTTGGTTGGCCTTGTCGCTATTTTAAGTGCTCTATAAATAAAATGGCATGGTATGGGTATCTGTATAAATAAAGGGTAAATGAAAAAAATAAATTAAATTATGTGACAGATATTTTCAACCTTCATTAAAATGTGTTGAACATTTATTCTTCCAGGTTCAGCTGACAGACGTGTCTGGAGCTGCAGAGCTGGTTATCTGGACACCAACAGAACACCTGGAGTTGGACATTTCTTTTGACAAAGACTTTACAGATACACAGATGAAACTCCTCCAGAATTTTAACTTTTCAAACATGCTTCCAGCCTTGGTAGATGAATTTGTTGCAAAGAAGATGCAGCGCTGCCATAAACACAAACACTGCATTTTAAAGATATTAAGGTAAGTACATACACAACACATCAAGAGCACTGTATGAAGCTAGGGAATCTTACTTGTTGTTGTTTTTTACAAACCGGATTCCAAAATAGTTGGGACACTAAACAAATTTTGAATAAAAACTGAATGCAATGATGTGGAGGTGCCAACATCTAATACAGTATTTTATTCAGAATAGAACACAAATCACAGATCAAAAGTTTAAACTGAGAGAATGTATCATTTTAAGTGAAAAATATGTTGTTTCAAGATTTCATGGCGTCAACAAATCCCAAAAAAGTTGGGACACTAAAAAAAATGTGAATAAAAACTGAATGCAATGATGTGGAGGTGCCAACATCTAGTATTTTATTCAGAATAGAACACAAATCACAGATAAAAAAGTTTAATCTGAGAGAATGTATCATTTTGAGGGAAAAATATGTTGTTTCAAAATTTTGTGGCATCAACAAATCCCCAACAAACTTGGGGCAAGTCCATTTTTACCACTGTGTGGCATCCTCACTTCTTCTTACAACACTCAACAGACGTCTGGGGACAGAGGAGACCAGTTTCTCAAGTTTAGAAATAGGAATGCTCTACATTCATGTCTAATACAGGCCTCTAACTGTTCAATAGTCTTGGGCCTTCTTTGTCACACCTTCCTCTTTATGATGCACCAAATGTTCTCTATAGGTGAAAGATCTGGACTGCAGGCTGGACATTTCAGTACCTGGATCCTTCTCCTACGTAGCCATGATGTTGTGATTGCTGCAGAATGTGGTCTGGCATTATCTTGTTGAAAAATGCAGGGTCTTCCCTGAAAGAGATGACGTCTAGATGGAGCATATGTTGTTCTAGAACCTGAACATAGTTCTCTGCATTAATGGTGCCTTTCCAGACATGCAAGCTGCCCATGCCACAAGCGCTCATGCAACCCCATACCATCAGTGATGCAGGCTTCTGAACGGAGCGTTGATAACAACTTGGGCTATCCTTGTCCTCTCTGGTCCGGATGACATGGCGTCCCAGTGTTCCATAAAGAACTTCAAATCGTGACTCATCTGACCACAGAACAGTCTTCCATTTTGCCACACTCCATTTTAAATGACCCCTGGCCCAGTGCAAACGTCTGAGCTTGTGGAGCTTGCTTAGAAATGGCTTCCTCTTTGCACTGTAGAGTTTCAGCTGGCGGATGGCACGGTGGATTGTGTTCACTGACAATGCTTTCTGGAAGTATTCCTGAGCCCATTCTGTTATTTCCTTGACAGTGGCATTCCTGTTTGAGGTGCAGTGACGTTTAAGGGCCCGGAGATCACGAGCATCCAGTAGAGTTTTATGGCCTTGACCCTTACGCACAGCGATTGTTCCAGATTCTCTGAATCTTTTGATGATGTTATGCACGGTTGATGATGATAACTTAAAAGTCTTTGCTATTTTACGCTGGGTAACACCATTCTGGTATTGCTGCACCATCTTTCTGCTCAACAATGGTGGAATTGGTGATCCTCTTACCATCTTGGCTTCTGAGAGACACTGACACTCTGAGAAGCTCTTTTTATACCCAATCATGTTGTCAATTGACCTAATTAGTGTTAATTGGTCTTCCAGCTGTTCGTTATATGCTCAATTTCCTTTTTCCAGCCACTTATTGCTACTTGTCCCAACTTTTTTGGGATTTGTTGACACTGTGAAATTTTGAATCAACATATTTTTCCTTTAAAATGTTACATTTACTCAGATTAAACTTTTGATCTGTCATCTATGTTCTATTACGAATAAAATATTGACATTTGCCATCTTCACATCATTGCATTCAGTTTTTATTCACAATTTGTTTAGTGTCCCAACTTTTTTGGAATCCGGTTTGTAGTATTATTTTCATTCATTCATTCAACCTTTATCTTTATTATCTTGTAATGCTCTTTGGACAATGCAAGTTGTTGCTGGAAGGTCCTATTTAAATAAAGTTTTTTATTGTAATTCCTGTTAACAATGTCTTTCTGTATCGTGCCTTCTTCCAAAGACTTTTTGTATAAAACTTGTGTGCTGATGAAATGAAAATGAAGGTGTTAGTAACATTGTACAATGATCTGACAGGATAAATGCTAACTCAGGGTGTCATACAGCTGTTACACTGCTAGTAAGGGCGTCATACAGCTGTTGAACTCTAGTAAGGGTGTCATATGTTTTTCTTAGTTAGTTCTAGATGTTATTACTGTTTTTCTCTTTCATTTGTTGTTGGATGTAACTGGGACCTCGTGTACATAATCTCGTTTTCATCACATGTACCACATGCGGTGCAAATGACAATAAAGACTCTCTGACTCTGACTCTCTGATACAACTGTTATTGTTATTATGACATACACAATTGAAAAAAGTACCAGTACTTTGTCCAAAAAAGCAGATGCAGCATTTTCGATTTCCGTCCCCACCAACTTTCAACACAAAGTTACTCCCTTGCTCCTGTGCATGGATTATCTATCAATTGAACCTGATAAAAGCAACACTAAGAACATTCTTGTCCTCACAGATCATTTTACTAAGTATGCTATGGCTTTTCCAACAGCAAATCAAAAGGCAAAGACTGTTGCAAGATGTCTATGGGAGAATTTTGTTGTGCATTATGGGTTTCCTGAGCGCTTGCACACAGACCAAGGGCCTGATTTTGAGTCACACCTCATCAAAGAGCTCTGCAACATTGCTGGCATTAAAAAGTCACATACCACATCATACCACCCCCGTGGGAACCCTGTTGAAAGGTTCAATAGAACTTTGCTCAGCATGTTGGGGACATTGGAACCAGAGCAGAAAACTAGGTGGAAAGAGTATGTCAAACCCCTTGTTCATGCTTATAATTGCACCCGAAATGAGGTTACAGGTTTTACTCCATACGAGTTGATGTTTGGTCGATGTCCAAGACTTCCTGTTGACATAGCCTTCAATTTACCTGCAGAGATCCATCATCTCAATCACACTCTCAATATGTCGGGCGGCCGTGGTGTAGTGGTAATGGCAGTCGACCCCTGATCGGAAGGTTGGAGGTTCGAATCCCGCATCCGCCCACCATGTGTCGTGTCCCTGGGCAAGACACTTAACCCCGAGTTGCTCCCGGTAGGTCTGGATGGCGCCTTGCAAGGCAGGCTACCACTACCGGTGTATGAATGTCTGAATGAATGGGTGGATGGCTGGTATTGTAAAGCGCTTTGGGGCTCCTCACAGGGGGCTGGAAAGCGCTATAAATAAGCTCCATTTACCATTATGTGCAAAACCTGTGTTCTCAGCTGAAGAAAAGTTTTCAGCTAGCTTTCAAAAACGCAGAAAAGTCTGCAAGAAGAAACAAGATTCGCTTTGATCAAAGAGTGAAACCAGCCAGTCTTGAAGAAGGTGATCGAGTATTGGTCAGAAATGTGAGGCTCAGAGGCAAGCATAAACTGGAAGATAAGTGGGAGAAAAACATCTATGTGGTGGTTGGTCGTGTGGGTGATCTTCCTGTGTATGTTGTAAGACAAGAAACAGATCCCTCTGGAGGGACCCGAACTCTGCACCGTGATCTTCTTCTCCCTTGTGGATTTCTTCCTCAGACTGAAGAAGTTGACCAGCCAGTTTCTATACCTGCTCGTATGTCTCGGACTCGCAGTCACCAGGAACTAGTGGAGGACCTGGAAGGGAGACTGGATGGAGAGGATGAGGAATGGAGTGCACCCTGGTTTTCAGTTTTGCCAACTGTGAAGGTCAGTGTTGAGGGTACAGTTCCTGCCCAGCCCACGAACAAAGTTCCAGTTCCTGAGACGGAAAGTCAGAATTCCTCACTTGATGTGGATAAGTTGTCTCTACTGTCTGATGCTGTGGATCCACTTCCAGCCCTGGAAAAAGTTCTTAAAGAAGATCGGATAGACCCAGGAAATGCAACTGAGCCTGAACATGTTCCTGAACTGAATCCATCTGAGCAAGATTTGGAGTTCCATGGCCCAGTGGAGACTTTACCAGATTTTACCATACCCTCACCGCATTCTACTGAATCATCTATCATTGCTCCTGAGGCTAGTGATGGTTTAGAAGTTGAACAATTCGTCAGTCTAGTCGACAACCAAAACCAATTAAGCGCCTTCAGTATGCTGCTTTAGGAAATCCATTAATTTCTGTAGTGCAAACTCTTTTGCATACAGGTAACCCCCGACCTACGACCCCATCGACCTGCGAACCACGGGACTTACGAACATATCATATTTAATAAAAATATGAATTAAAAAAAAAAAAAAATTTTTTTTTTTTTTTTTTTTGTGTTTAAATGTTCTTAATTTCATGTGTACATCACTTTGTTGCAGCTCTGGTTGTTTTAAAGGCTTTATAAATAATAATTATGATAAAAAAGATCATTTCTGATCATTTTTGAGCAATTTTTGAGCAATTTTGGGAAACAGGAAGTAGGTCTTCAGTTTACACGGTCACAAATTAATGTAGAACACCGGACGCTATTTAAGGTTCAGTCACTGGGGTCTCCGGTCACAAATTAATGTAGAACACCGGACCGGACGCCATCTTAGGTTAGCTGCCGAGAGCTGGACGAAGACTGGTGACCAGGATGGCTTCATATGGATTAATTACTAGCTGGAAACGTCTCTGTGAACTTTGTGGATGTCTCAGGCAGCGGATTTATCGCCGATCGTGCCAGGCCGCCGTGCGAACACCTCCGGCCGGCCTGGCTACACCTCCGGCCTGGCTAGCTCCAGAGCTAACACTGGAGCTAACACGGGAGCCGGCCTTTTGAACACTGGTGACCAGGATCGCATCATGTGGATTAATTACTAGCTGGAATAGCTCTGTGGACGTCTCAGGCTGGAGCAGCGGCTGGAGCAGGAGCTGCAGATTGATCGCGCCGCCGCTCCAACACTAGCTCATGGCTTGGCTAGCAGAAGCTAGCCAGCTAGCTAACACAGGCCTGGAGCAGCTGCGGTGGCCCGCGCTGCTCGGCCCGAAAACAATCAACGCATGGCAACCTAAGATGTCGGCTTTGACCATCTCAAAGTAAGAAAATATATTTTTATTTATTCTGTAAATGTGAATAGCAATGTTTAACATTACAGTACACTACTTTACATGCTTAAATGTGTGCGCGCGCTCCGTTAGCATGATAAATAAAGGTTGAATGAATGAATGAATGAATATTTTTTTTTTTTAAATATAATTTTCACCCCCTACCTACGAACGGATCGAGCTGCGAACCGTTCTTAGGTCCCGATCTCGTTCGTAACACGGGGGTTCCCTGTAGTTTGGTTGTAGCATATGATGAAATGTTTGAACCTGTTTCGGATGCTCTTGTTTGTTCTAGGGTCCAGATAATTTAGCATGCACCAGCGTTGCATGGATTCAAGAGGGGAGGATGTAACCCAGGTGTAAATTACAGCTTTTATCCTCTGGACTCTTCACTCTTTCTTCCTTTCATGCATTAACTCTCACAAGACTACTGAACAACCAATCACTGTTGAGTATCAGGGTCACATGCTCCTCTGCAGTCTAATTGTCAGGTGTATCAGCTGGAGCAGGAGAGTAGGAAGATTAGAACACATTGGGAGAAGCAGAGGAGCAGAGCTGCAGGAGCCAACTACCACAAACTGAGAAGAAGTGAAAAAGGTTGTATAAGATATAAACTGCTGACCTGGTGAGTTCCTGTATGTCACTTAGCAGTTAGCTTATTGATGACATTGAGTGTTTGTTTGTGCAGCTGAGAACAATAAGGTGCCTTAAATATTTATTGAGCACTCAATTAGATTGTTTTTACATTTCATGTCAACTGATTTTATGGTGTATATTTATTGGATTTTTCATGGATGTAACTTATATTGAACTTTATATTTATTGAATATGCATATTGACTGAAAATGATTGTTGGAATTATTTATAGTACAAAGCGTGCCATGAACCACGGGGCAGATGCCCTGTCAAGGGGAGCCCCCCTCCCCAAAGAGTGGTACCTGAACCCACGCATCGGGGTCCAGATCTGGGCATGATACGGGAGGGCAGACGCAGATCTGTTCACTTGTAGCCACAACACACACTGTGTCCTGTACTACTCCATACGGGATGTGAACCCACCTTTGGGGTTCGACGCCCTGGTGCATAGCTGACCAGCAGGGAGGGTATATTGCGCGTTCCCCCCGTCCCTTTAATTCAGGCGACGTTGGAACGTGTACGCATGGGAGTTCTCTCCCTAAAACTGGTAGCCCCAAGGTGGCCTCAGAAATCATGGTTTTCAGAAGTGATCTCACTTCTGGCGGGGACACCTTGGCAGCTGCCCCCCCTCCCCCCACAGGGACTTGCTGACCCAGGCCCACGGTCAGATCCTATATCCACGCCCAGAACTATGGCAGCTCTGGGTCTAGCTGCTGAGAGAAACCGGTTGATGGCTTCCGACCTACCCAATAATGTGATAAACACAATACAGGGAGCGAGAGCACAGTCTACTCAGACGCTCTATGCTCGGAAGTTGCGTGTTTTTGAGGCCTGGTGTCTAGAGAGGAATATTGTTCCATATTCCTGTGACTTAGTCCAGCTCCTCACTTTTCTGTAGGACCTGCTGGAAAAGGGATGCTCCTTTTCAACCATAAAGGTCTTCTTATCAGCCATCTCGGCGTGCCACAAGGGCTGGGGAGGTAAATCTCTTGGTTCCCACCCTCTCATGACAAGGTTCATGAGAGGCATGCTGAGGAAGAGGCCTCCAAGCAGGACTTTGGCCCCCCCAGTGGGACATGCATTTAGTCCTGGACACCTTGTGTGACCCTCCATTTGAGCCTCTTAACAGCATTAAGATAGACTTGTTATCTTATAAGACTGCTTTGCTCTTAGCTTTGTACTCAGCAAAATGCGTGAGAGACCTTCACGCTTTATCGATTCACCCAATGTGTACCAGATTCGCCCCAGACGGGTCAAAGGTCACCCTACGTCCAAACCTCGCATACGTGCCAAAAGTCCCAACTCTAAATCCCAGAAGTTTGGACTTCGAACTGTCAACGTTTTCTCCTCCCCCAGTTCTGACTGCAGAACAGAGAGGTTTGAACGTGCTTTGCCCTGTGAGGGCCCTGAGCGTCTACATGGAGAGGACTGGCAGTTGGCAAAAAACAAACCAGCTGTTCATATGCTTTGCTAATCCTACCGCAGGCAGGGCCCTGTTAAAACAGTGCCTCTCACACTGGGTGACTGAGGCAATAAAAAGGGCGTACAGCACTAAAGGTCAACAGGTGCCCTCTGGGGTTTATGCTCTCTCAACTAGAGGCCTGGCCACTTCCTGGGCCTTATTCAGAGATGTTCCAGTAGCAGATATCTGTGCAGCTGCTAACTGGCCATCATCAAACACGTTTGCAAAACACAAGCCTAGATGTCACAGCACGTGACGTAACTCAAGCTGTTTCTCTACCACAGAGAACTGAGCAGCTGACGCCTGTGGTCTAAGGCAAAAAGTTCTCATAAGCATGCATTTCCAAAGCATTTCCAGGGCTTGATTGAATTGTGTTCCCATAGTCATGTCGTTGCACCGCTGTGGACTGACTGAAAAGGGAACAGGAGGTTATGCACTATAACCCATGTTCCCTGGAGGAAGGGAACATGGTGCAACACATGGTTGCCCTTCCAATGCCCAAGCTCAGGGAATTGTGTATAGAGGACGTTCGATGCGCGTCATCGTCTTTTATATAAGGAGGGCGGGGCCTCCTTGCTGATGCGCACCTGCCTTAAAAGGCGTGATTGTATTGCTTCAGGTGAACCACGCGGNGTCTGCAACGTAGGGACCCTCCGTCAACATCGAGGCGTCTGCAACGCGGGGACCCTCCATTGACGTAGAGGCGTCTGCAACGCGGGGACCCTCCGTCGATGTAGAGGCATCGGCAGCACTCTCTGTAGACCTGGTAGAGGTATCGAGACCCTCTGGAGATGTAGAGGCGTCGTGACCCTCTGAAGATGTCGTGGCATCGGGCGAGTCGTGCGAGACATCTGGTGAGCAGACGTCATGGGGCGAGTTGTGCAAGACCTCTGGCTGCGAGACCCTTGGCTGCGAGACCCCTGGTTGCGAGACCCCTGGCTGTGAGACCCCTGGCTGCGAGACCTCTGGCTGCGAGACCCCTGGCTGCAAGACCCCTGGCTGCAAGATCCCTGGCTGCGCGATCCCTGGCTGCGAGACCTCTGGCTTCGAGACCTCTGGCTTCGAGATCTTGTGGGTGGCACCCTCCAGGCCCCACCCAGAACAAGAAGTGTGGGGAGCGTCCTCCAGGACCCTCCCAGGACAGGAAACGTGAGGGGGTCCTTCCAAGGACCTCTCGGGATAGGAAACGTGAGGGGGTCCCTCCTGGGACTGCTCGGGACAGGAAACGTGAGGGGGTCCCTCCTGGGACCCCTCGAGACAAGAAACTTGAGGGGGTCCTTCCTGGGACCCCTCTAAAGATGCTGGAGCTACAAGTTCTGGATGACTTGCCATAGGATCAGGATCTCCTGCGGTGGGATCTCCTTCGGCAGAATCTTGGGCGGTAGAGACAGGAGCCGAAGAGCTGGAACCAGGAGCCGAAGAGCCGGAACCAGGAGCCGAAGAGCCGGAACCAGGAGCCGAAGAGCTGTAACCAGGAGCCGAAGAGCTGGAACCAGGAGCCAAAGAACCAAAAGTCAAGGAGTTGGGTGAAGCGTCAACAGCCGACGAGTCCGCCGCAGGCAAGGAGACGTCTGCTACGGTCGGCGAGGAGACGTCTGCTGCGCTCGGCGAGGAGACGTCTGCTGCGCTCGGCGAGGAGACGTCTGCTGCGCTCGGCGAGGAGACGTCTGCTGCGCTCGGCAAGGAGACGTCTGCTGCGGTCAGCGAGGAGACGTCTGCTGCGGTCGGCGCTGCAGTTGGCGAGGAGACCACCGTCGAGTCTGCAGGCGAGGAGACCACCGTCGAGACTGCAGACGAGGAGACCACCATCGAGTCTGCAGGCGAGGAGACCACCGTCGAGTCTGCAGGCGAGGAGACCACCGTCGAGTCTGCAGGCGAGGAGACCACCGTCGAGCCTGCAGGCGAGGAGACCACCGTCAGGATTTTGCTCAGGGAGCAGGATTAAACCCAGGGGTGCAGACAGAAGCTCGAGGAGGCCAAGGAGTAGGATAAAACATAATATTTAATTATATAAATAAACAGCTGATGATGCAGCAAAATCACTTACATGAGTGAGGACTGGAGAGAGACAGGGAAGACCCAACTATGCACCGACACTGACTGAGACACATAACAGAGCTTATATACTCACAGACAGGACGAGACAAATTACAAACACTTGTGAGACAGACTGGGGATGATTGACAAGAGACAGGCAGGAAAACAAACAAACAAGGAAGGCACAATCCTCACAGTTTAGTGCCCCAACTTTTTTGGAATCCGGTTTGTACTATATATAAAAAAAAGACTGATGAAATGAGATTTGAACATGTAACTTGCAGTTTATTATTCATGCATGCCACACAAAGCATAAGTGGACATTAACTTCTAAATGACACTATTGTGACTAGGGATAGGAACCGAGAACCGGTTCTGTTAGAGAACCGGTTCTTAATGGTCCAATTCCATGGAATTGTAGGTTGCATGTCTTAACGATTCAGCTTATCGGTTCTGCAGACTCATGGTGGTGACGTATTCAAGCGCTGACATCACAGACATGCGCCGCGCCCGAGTGGTGGTGGTGGTGTCTATATATGATATCTATGTGTTCAAAATGGCGTCGCGGAGGAAGCGCTCAAGTGTTTGGCTTCATTTCATGAAAAAAGATGAGACCAGGGCTACGTGTAACGCATGCAACGCGTCCATTACGATAAAGGGAGGAAATACGTCGAACATGCAGAAGCATTTGGCCACTCAGCCTGCGGTGATTTTGAAGAAATGTACCGTTTTTAACACGCTGCTTGGAGGAGAAGAAAGTGAGAGAAAGCATCCACCTCCGTTGTAAATGTTACAGCAGGTAACGTCAAATTCTTTCACTTGTTACCTTTTAGCTATACTGCTTCCACTGTATTTTATAAATAATCTCCCTCTCCTGTAACATTTAGTTGACGAGGATTGCCGGAGTCTGGCTGGGTCAGAGGCTAGTAGTGTTAGCACCAATGGTGCTAGTAGCACACCAACGTTAGCTTCTCCTTTCATGGAAGCAGGGAGAAGTTGTACAACAGCAGTTCAGTTTCCAACTGGGCAGCAAGAATTTGTTCGGTGGTCGTGTGGATGAAGAGGTCTCACATGGCAAAAGTGGTCCTCAAAGAGAAGAAACAACTCTTCAGTAAGAATGCATTTTAAATATTTTATCAAAGTCAGCTAAAGTAATTTAAACTACTGTAATCCTCATGTGTGTGCCTTTCAGAGTTGCCCCAGAACATGCTCGTATTGGATGTGAGGACAAGATGGAACTCTCTGTTTTGTATGATTGAGAGGTTCTGTGAACAGTTTTCTGCGATCCAAGCTGCAGCTGTAGACCCACAGCTAAGAAAGCCCATGGAAAATGACAAGTATGCAATACTTGGTGGGGAAAAGACAAAATTAGAATAAATAAAGCAATTAATAAATGTTTGTTTTGTTCATATTGCAGATTGGCAGAGACTGGATCGTAAAATACAACTGTACAGAAGCCTAACAGCAATTCCAACAAAGGACAACCCAACCCTCTGGTGGTGGATGAAGGAGGACACACTGCCCTTATTATCATCTTTTGCTGAGAAGTACTGTATCTCTGTGTACAAGCATCCTCCACCCCATCTGAGAGGGTGTTCTCCACAGCTGGGGATACGATCAGTCCTGAAAGATCCCGTATCCTTCCTGAGAAAGCAGATATGTTAATTTTTCTGAACAAAAATTGCTAGTTTGTTTTGATTAAGTTTTATTGTTTATTAGGAAATTCCTAATACAGTAAACAATAAAACTTCATCAAATAGGAATACTACATATATTTTTGGTTTTGGTGAAGGATCATTAAATTATTTATGAACACAAATGGTTTACTATATTTTATTACCCAAATGAGAATTGATAACAGAATTGATAAGGAATTGAATCGATAAATGACATCGATAAAGGCATCGATTTTGATAATTTCTTATCAATTCCCATCCCTAATTGTGACAAGACAATACTTACAATGAGAATTCAGTGTCACACAGTTCACAATTACAATACCTGTATCTTAAAAAAAAGGTTATATGTAACGGAAACTTATTTGATAGAAGCTACATGTGCATTTTATTTTCAAATCTACAACTGAAGCTACAAACTCTGAAATGCTATGTGTCACTGCATGAGATTTTGTTGATTTTCATTTCAAATTGATACGTTTTTTTTTAGAATGATGTAAAGAATTTCTTTACATGGCAATCATTCTATGATTTGGCAGCACAGTGGCACAACTGGTAGAGCTCCCATCTAAGCTTAGCTTACATTAGAGGGGCGTTTTCAACAGTGGAGGTCAGCAGGTGCCCTCTGGGGCACACTCTCATTCCACTCGAGGTTGATCGCCTTGTGGTCCCTTTTCTAAGGGCGTGCCGTGTGCCTGCAGGCAGACATCTGGGCTGCTGCAAGCTGGAGTTTTTCACAAACACGTTTGGCAAAAACATTGTTGTGATTGTTTTTGCAAGTGACGTTGTTATGTCCTGCAATTGCATAAGACTGACAGCAGGGGGAACCTCCGAGTAGGGAGAGAACAGGATGTGTGGAGGAGAGAAGAAGAAGTTGGAAGAAGTGAAATAAAGCATGGTGTTATGAAGTCAGCTCCGTCTACAGTACTCTGATTCTACACCTACATATTAGCAACAACACAACATTGGCGACGAGGATCGACGAGAATCGACGAGGATGGCTCTTTCTGTACCTTTGCCTGCTCCATTCATGCCGTGCCCAGGTGAACCGACAATACCGTTTCCAACGTGGCTAAAGATGTTCGACAACTACATGCTAGTGATAGCCGCGTCGGGAGATGGCTGGCCTGATGCCAGAAAGCGCGCGGTTCTACTCCATGCTTTGGGTACGGAAGGACAAAGACTTTTCTACAGCCTGCCGAATACCGGGACCACGTTCGCTACTGCTATTACTGCTCTTAAAGAACATTTCGTCCCGAAGGTGAACGTGATTGCTGAACGTCACAAGTTTCGACAACGTGTACAACGGCCGGATGAAAAGGTACAACAATTCTTAGCTTCTCTGCGTGAGTTAGCTGCCACATGTGACTTTGGAAACATGGAGGAACAAATGCTACGTGATCAACTGATAGAGCGTGTTGCTAATAATCGAATCAGAGACAGACTGTTACTCGAACCGGAGCTAACTCTTGCTAAAGCTACAACGTTGGCGCTACAAATTGAGAGTGGATTAAGAGATGCTAACGTACTTTCTGATGCTACCGCTGCTAGCATTTCTGTTCCCGTGAGGGCTGTACTGTCTGATGCTAACGCTGCTAACGCTTCAGCTCCCGTGAGGGCCGTACAAAGACAGCCGAAGTCAAGCCGCCGCTGGGACGCGAGGAGGACGCCGCGGGACCATGCTGCTTCCACGACTCAACTTGCTGCTACTACACGCCGTTCCTGCTTCCGCTGTGGATCCTTCGACCATCTTGCTAACAACCCTGCATGCCCTGCTGCTAAAACGACATGCAACCAGTGTGGTAAAGTGGGTCATTTTTCACGTGTTTGCCGTTCAACTCAAAAGGAGGTACGTGAAGTCGTCGTTAATGAAGCCACAGTTCTTTACATGAACAATGCTGTACAAGACAAGATTCTCTGCACCGTTCAAGTGACTGTTAATGGACGACGTACAGATGTTGAGCTGATTGTGGATACAGGCTCATCAGTGTCCATTATACCAGAAGAGATCTACCACACCTACTTTTATGACTGTGTACTAACTGAACCTACAGTTACTCTTGTTACTTATGCAAAAGAGAAAATTGCTGTGAAAGGGTGCTTAAAAGCTACTATTTCTCATGATGGTATTTCTACTGAAGGTACTCTTATTGTTGTTCAGTCAGGTGCTGCCCTGCTGGGTTTAGATTTATTCCAAGCATTACAAATGAAGCTTGAGGGACGACAAATTGCTACTGCTAATGCTACTTCTACTACCTCTATGGTTCAGCCAGCTTTAACAAATACTGCTTCTGATCATTCTCCAGGAATGTCAGTTAGGGAAGTTGGTTATGATAAAAATTTCATACATAAAGTACAGATGTTGCCGAATGCTGTTCCAGTGCAACAAATAACTACTACTGCTCCACTTACTCCTGTTGAATTTCCTAGCAAACCATGGGAAAAAGTTGCAATTGACATTACAGGTCCGTTTGAAAATGCTAAATGGGACTGCCGTTATGCTATTGTGCTAACAGACTACTACAGCAAATGGCCTGAGGTTGCATTCGCTCCTACTGTTACTACAGACGTAATACTGAGTGTCCTAACAACTGTGTTCAGTCGAGAGGGTAATCCAATGTATCTTGTTTCAGATAATGGTACTCAGTTTACTTCACATGCGTTTAGTACTTTTCTGAGAGAGAGAGAGATACAGCACTTAAAGTCAAGTGAATATTATCTTAACGCAAATGGTGCTGTGGAAAGTTTTAACAGACTGCTTAAAGACTGCATACAAACAGCTGAAAGAAGTCACAGCTCATGGAAGGGAGCTGTCACTGAATTCCTTCACAACTACCGAGCTACTCCGCATGCAACTACCGGAGCTACTCCATTTGAACTACTGAGGAACAGAAAGATGCGTACCAAGTTAAACATACTCCCAGTAGAACTGAAGAGCAAAAGCCAAGCTCAAATACAACAGAGGGTGAAACAAAAGCAAAACAAAATGAAGGAATATACTGACAAGAAAATGAGAGCTAAAGTACCAACATTCAACGTGGGTGACACGGTTCGTGTTCGCAGACCGGATCACGTTTCCAAAGGATCTTCCAGATTCACAGAACCACGTACTGTAATGAAGAAAGTTGGACCAAATACTTTCTTACTGAGTGATGGGCGCAAGTGGAATGCTTCAAAACTTGCACTCTTCCCAAAACAAATCTTACGTGCTGCAGAACAAAATGATGATACTGTACTCGATGCATATGCACTGCCAGGAAATACTGATGAACCGCTTGCTGTGTTAAGAAGAAGTCAAAGAGATAGAAATGCACCAAGCTGGTTGTCAGGTTTTGTAAGTTAGAGTGAAAAAAAGTGTAAACTATTCCTGTTCATACTGTTCTGTAAGACAAGTAAATTTACTACTGTTCATACTGTAATGCAAAGGGTTAACAGGGTAAACTTTCATATTACTGTTGGCTTACAGAAATAATAATTTGATTACTTTGATTTTCTGCTGTCAGGTTACTGTACAAATTTACATGTAAGTAATTGTTTCAGGAAAAGGGAAATGTTATGTCCTGCAATTGCATAAGACTGACAGCAGGGGGAACCTCCGAGTAGGGAGAGAACAGGATGTGTGGAGGAGAGAAGAAGAAGTTGGAAGAAGTGAAATAAAGCATGGTGTTATGAAGTCAGCTCCGTCTACAGTACTCTGATTCTACACCTACATATTAGCAACAACACAACAGACGTCTTTTAGGCTGTGCTCTCTAAACACACAATAGTGAGCAGCCATAACGCCAAATGTATAAAGGCTTAAGTTCTCACAAGCATGCATTTTACTGAGCATTTTCAAGGGCGTGAGTGAATTACGTTCCCATAGTAATAGTGTTGCACCAAGTGAACCCGACTGATAAAGGGAACTGAAAGTTATGCACCATAACTCATGTTCCCTGAAGGAAGGGAACGAGGTGCAACACAGTTGGCCCTTTTCAATGCCAAAGCTCGGTGAAGTGCACTTGGAGACCGTTTGGATGGGCGCTCACATCTTAATTACCCAGAGAGCGGGGCCTCTGGGGTGACGCTGACGCCCACCGGTCGTAAAGGCGTGAGTATTCCTTCAGGTAATTGCGCGGGGGCGCAATTCCCATAGCAATAGTGTTGCACCTCGTTCCCTTCCTTCAGGGAACATGAGTTATGGTGCATAACTTTCAGATTTTTCTACCTGGATTATTGAGCATGCATCAGGGTACTGTCAGTCATTGATTGGTCAGGGGGTGGAATCACTGGCTGCTTGAGACATTTCACAACATTCAATCCACCAGAGAGTTCTGGCAAGATGGCGAACTGAGCAGAAGTCTCGTTCAGAGCGAGTATGTAAAGTAATAATAATAATAATAATGAATTCAATTTATAACGCACTTTTCATTAATGAAAATCTCAAAGTGCTACAAGGTGCAACAGAATTAAATGTCAATAAAACAAATAATAAAACAGTTAAAATCAATAACAGTATCAGCTAAGATCAAAAGTAGAATCATGAGGAGGTAGAGTATGCTCGGTTGAAAAGAAAGGTCTTCAAGCCGCTCTTAAAGTCAACCACAGACTGTGGGGCTCTCAGACAGTCAGGAAGAGAGTTCCACAGGCGGGGGGCAGCCACACTGAAAGCCCGGTCTCCCATGGTCCTTAATTTGGTTCTCGGAATGTGAAGGAGATTACTGTTCTGTGACCGCAGCGAACGGGTGGATGAGTATGGAATAAGAATATCCTTCAGATAATCCGGTGAAGTTCCGTGTAAGCACTGATGTGTAATGAGAGCAGTTTTGTACTGAATTCTGTAGGCGACAGGAAGCCAATGAAGGTTATGGAGAATGGGCGTAATATGTTCAAATTTCCGAACTCTCAACAAGATCCTTGCTGCACTGTTTTGTTTTGTTCTTCCTCTGATTTTATCCTCAAATGGTGTCCATTGAGTTTGTTGATTCCTATAAATATCTGGGTATACTGGTCGATTCACATCTCTCTTTTAAACTCCACGTGGAAAACCTAGTGAAGAAATTGAAAGTTAAACTGGGTTTCTTTTTCAGAAACAGATCATGCCTATCACTGAATGTTAGGAAACGCCTTGTATCTGTGACTTTCCTTCCCTCCATTGATTACGGTGACATTCTCTACATGAATGCTCCTACAAGCACCCTGCGGATGTTGGATGTTGTCTATCATGGTGCACTAAGATTCATAACTGGCTGTGATTATCGTACCCACCACTGCACCCTGTATTCACTGGTTAACTGGACATCATTAACCTCACGCAGACTCTTCCACTGGTACATTTTCATCTTTAAATCACTTCTTGGTCTGCTGCCCTCATACATCTCCTCCTACATGTCTTTGCGTGAGTGCAGCTACAGTGTGCGCTCTCAGGACATGATTACCTGCAGTGTTCCGTCAGTGAGGACTGAACTTGGAAAAAGGGCCTTCTCCTACTCCGCTCCTGCTTCATGGAATATCTTACAAAAAGATCTGAAGCTCTCGACCTTGACTTCTCTAAATGGTTTTCAGAATCTGTTGGAATCCTGGCAAAAACCAATGCAGATTTGTTCCTGTCTTTGATTTTATACGTCTACCTTATAATGTTTTGCTAGTTTTTTGATACTTTGTTAAAAAAAAAAAAAAAAAAAACTTTCTTTTGTTTTTTTCTCTCTTTTGTTTTCTATTGTTTATTGTTTGTTTGTTTATTGTTTATTGTTTAAGGAAATTCTACCACTGCTGTTCATTGTTCTTTAGTTTTAGCAGGTCGCTTTCGTAAATGAGCCCATGAGGTTCAAAAGATTTACCTGACTAAATAAAGGTTGAATGAATATATTGAAGTTTCTGAAGGTTTTTGCCAGGGATTCCAATAAACAGGGAGTTGCAGTAGTCGAGCCTGGAGGAGACAAAAGCATGGACGAGCTTCTCGGCATCGGAAAAAGTTAGGGATGGGCGAAGTCTGGAGAAGTTTCGAAGATGGAAGAAGCAAGTTTTAAACAGATGCTTAATGTGATATTCAAATGTAAGATTGGAGTCTGTGGTGATATGTCCTAGTTGGGTTGCCGTAGCTATAGTATAAACTGAGCATGCGCAGTGTGTGTGTTTAGTTGTGAACTGAGCCTGACAAGACGTTAACATGTCGTGCTATTAACAGTTCAATAAAGCTGAGTTCGCCAAGCTACCTCGTGAGTCCACCGCCCGTTCTTCACAGAAGCAGCCGTTCATGACATGGTGTCAGAAGTGGCCGACAGGACGCCTTACTGAGTGAGTTACTGAGTTAAATGGCAAAGTTCGGTCCACCCGAATCCTTCGACTTTTCGCGCCCGGCAGAATGGCCGATGTGGCGGCGTCGCTTTGATCGCTACAGAATAGCATCAAAGTTGGACGGAGAGAGCGGAGAGGTACAAGTTAACACGCTTCTTTATGCCCTGGGAAGAGAGGCAGAGGCTATTTACGACTCGTTTGTGTACGAGAGAGTAAATGTGGCGGCTGATGAATATGAAGAAATCGAGGAGACACATCCTGAGCTAGATTACACGACGGTAATGGCGAAATTCAGCGACCATTTTGTGCCAAGAAGAAATGTTATTCACGACAGAGCTTGCTTTCATAAAAGAGTGCAGAAAGCCGGAGAGCCTGTTGAAGCATTCGTCAGAAGCTTATATGAACTAGCTCAAAACTGTGAGTTTGGAGGCACAAAAGATGAACACATTCGAGACAGAATTGTGATTGGAATACTGGACCACAGTATTTCTGAAAAACTGCAGTTGGAGGCAAACCTCACGCTAGAACGAGCTATTCAGATAGCAAGGCAAAGTGAACAAATAAAGCAGCAGAGTGCTAGCTTGCGTGTCGAACACATGGTCGACGCTATGAGTCAAGGGGGACGCCATTTTAAAACATCAAAGAGCGACAACGACGCAAGATGGAGGCGAAAACCGGAGCCCAGTGAGCCCAAAGACCCCTTCACATGTTCACGCTGTAATAGACAACATGGAAAAACGCAGCCATGTCCAGCAAAGAACAAGAGGTGCCATAAATGCAATAAATTGGGACATTTTGAAATAGTCTGCAAATCAAAAATGCTGAAAGAGGTGACAGTAGTTTCTAACAATTCAGTAGAGAGTGACGACATGATTTTTCTTGGAGCAGTAACTAATGTAAAGCCAGCTATAATAGAGCAGCCAGATTCAGAAAGTGAGTGGCTTGTAGAATTACCTATAAATGGCTGTACGGTCAGATTTAAAATCGACACAGGTGCAGACATAACAGTGATGTCGC
The DNA here is from genome assembly GCA_038048925.1 of Garcialebias charrua. Classification (NCBI taxonomy): domain Eukaryota; kingdom Metazoa; phylum Chordata; class Actinopteri; order Cyprinodontiformes; family Rivulidae; genus Garcialebias; species Garcialebias charrua. Next base: position 11,290 of record JBBPBX010001890.1, on the reverse strand, counting down.
TGACTACATTTAATAGACTGCCAAATAGCCCAAGATTAGTCACAGAAGCTAAAATGCCACTGGTCACCAGCCCTGGAGGTGAAGTCCACTGTGTAGGGAGGTTTATGGCCACAAGTCAGTTTAAAGGACAGAAATACAGTTTCTGGGTCACAGTTATAAAGGGACCCTATGCTCATAACCTGTTGGGAGGTAGTGTAGCTAGGAAGATGGGTTTAGTCAGGAGAATTAATAATATTAATACAGACCTCTTAGAGGATGTTTTTGGAGAAATAGGCCTGCTAAAATGCAACCCGGTAAAAATAGAACTGAGAGCAGATGCAGAGCCCTACAGCCTGACAACGCCACGACGCGTCCCATTTCCTCTCCTTTCTAAGGTTGAGGCAGAACTGAAAAGAATGCTAGATTTGGGCGTCATAGAAGAGGTTACTGAGCCTACTGATTGGTGCGCCCCAATGGTTCCTGTTGAAAAGAAAAACAGCGGCCAAGTAAGAATTTGTGTGGATCTAAAACGCTTAAACAAAGCAGTGAAAAGAGAGCGTTGTAGCGTGTGAAGAAGGAGAAACAAACTGATCTGCAAGCAGTTGCCTTTAATCCTTCGAGCGTCAAAACCAGTTACAGAATGAATGAATGAACACACGAACACTTCTTCTTCATCACCTGGTAAAACCTGGGGAGCACCTCGCTGGCTCCTCCTACTGGGTGAGAGAGAGATGAGGCCACATGCCTCCCAACACACCACACAGCCCCCCCCCGAACACCCAGAAGGGCAAATACAAAACATCAGTCTCTCACAGGAGCCCTAATCAACCTGCCAAACCGACTGCGTCGACTCGGGGGCGGAGAAACGGCTGGCATCCGTGCAGGAACAACATTTTGTGCCACAGGGGAAGGAACACAGTTGGGGGGAGAAAACGGAAGATGGGGTCGAGCAGGAGGGCGGCCGCGTCTAGGAACCTGAGCCGGCAACACCTCATCATCAGCCAACACATAGGCTGGCTTCAGGCGGTCCACTGTAACCAGCTCTCTACGCCCACCCATGTCTAAAACAAAACTTTTCGCGCCTCTTTCGAGCACTCGAAACGGCCCGTCATACGGAGGCTGGAGGGGCGAACGGTGGGCGTCACGTCGCACAAAAACGAAACGGGCAGACTGGAGTGCAGTGGGCACAAACGCCTGCGGGAAACAATGGTGCACAGGACCCGGAACCAAAAGACCGCTCTGCGAATAGGGGTCCACCGCTTCGGGGAACCGTGGAGCGGCAGCGTCTAACAAAAACTCCCCTGGGATTCGTACAGGCTGACCAAAAACCAACTCGGCTGATGAAGCGTTGAGGTCCTCCTTAGGAGCTGATCGCAACCCAAGCAGCACCCATGGCAAACGCTCCACCCAGCCAACGTCTGTTAGCGCAGCGCGTAACGCCGCCTTAAGAGACCGATGGAAACGTTCAACCAACCCGTTAGCCTGAGGGTGGTAGGCGGTAGTGCGATGCACCTGCACCCCCAAGGAGCGCGCCATCTCGGACCAGAGCCCTGAAATAAACTGGGGACCTCTGTCTGAAGTGATGTCCGAGGGCACACCAAAACGGGCAACCCAAGTGGAGAGGAACGCACCAGCCACGTCGGAGGTAGTTGTGGAAGAAAGAGGAACGACCTCCGGCCACCTGGTTGTGCGGTCGACCACTGTAAGCAGGTGTGTGAAACCCCGTGATGGGGGCAGGGGACCAACTAAGTCCACATGCACGTGGTCAAAACGCCTGGCTGGAATGGGAAATGGTTCCAGTGGTGCCTTAGTGTGCCGGTGCACCTTGGCACGCTGACAAGCCACGCAAGCCGCTGCCCAACTCCTCACCTCTCTGCGTAAACCAGGCCACACAAAACGTGCGCTGACTAGTTTCACAGACGCGCGCACACCTGGGTGCGAGAGAGAGTGAACAGAGTCAAAAATGCGGCGGCGCCAACCTGATGGAACCACTGGGCGTGTCCGGCCTGTGGAAACGTCACACAGGATCAAAGGACCGCCCTCTCCCAATTTGACCTCCTCTAGCTTAAGCCCTGAAACGCCGGCACGAAGGGCAGTTATATCAGCGTCTCCCGGTTGGTCAGCGGCCATGGCAGAAAAATCTACCCCGAGGAGTACAGGACAAACGAGCACCCGTGACAGACAGTCTGCCACTGAGTTGGATTTTCCAGCCACATGGCGGACGTCCGTTGTAAACTCTGAAATGGCCGCCAAGTGCCGTTGCTGACGTGCTGACCAGGGCTCCGAAACTTTAGACATTGCAAACGTGAGTGGTTTGTGGTCCACATAAGCCGTAAATGAACGACCCTCCAGCAAAAAACGAAAGTGCCGTGTAGCTAAGAATAGCGCCAACAACTCGCGGTCAAAAACGCTGTACTTGCGCTCGCAGTCCCGCAATTTACGGCTGAAAAATGCCAACGGCTGCCATGCGTCGCCAACGCGTTGCTCTACAACGCCCCCCACAGCTATATCCGAAGCATCAGTTGTCAACGCAATCGGGGCCTCTGAATCTGGATGGGCTAGGAGTGCCGCACTAGCTAACGCGGACTTAGCACCATCAAAAGCAGTGATCCGGTCTGGGGTCCAAACCACTGTGTCAGTCGCCTTCCTCGAGCGCAGGGCCTCGTAGAGAGGCTGCAGGAGATGGGCTGCATTGGGAATGAACCTGTTGTAAAAGTTCACCATGCCTAAAAACTCCTGCAACTTTTTAACCACCAGAGGACGTGGGAACTCTGCCACCGCCTGCACCTTGGCAGGCAATGGAACTGCACCCTGCGCGGAAATTCGATGACCTAAAAAATCGATCACCGGTAAACCAAACTGGCACTTAACCGGATTAATGATCAAGCCATGTGCATCCAAGCGCTGAAAAATTTCTTTCAGGTGCAACAAGTGCTCCTCGGTTGACGAGCTGGCCACCAAAATGTCGTCCAGATAGACAAACACAAAATCGAGGCCACGTAACACGGAGTCCATCAGCCTTTGAAAAGTCTGTGCTGCCCCCTTTAGTCCAAACGGCATGCGGAGGAACTCAAAAAGCCCAAAGGGGGTGATTACTGCAGTTTTAGGTACATCGCTGGACTGCACTGGGACTTGATGGTAGCCGCGCACCAGATCCACCTTAGAAAAAATGGAAGCACCCGACAACCGAACAGAAAAGTCCTGAATGTGCGGAATGGGGTAGCGATCAGGCGTCGTCACGTTATTTAAACGGCGAAAATCGCCACATGGGCGCCACGACCCGTCTGCTTTTGGTACCATGTGAAGGGGGGAGGCCCACGGGCTGTTAGAGCGTCTAACAATACCCAACCTCTCCATGGTACCAAACTCCTCTTTAGCGATGGCCAGTTTAACAGCGTCGAGGCGGCGTGCACGTGCGAAAACGGGCGGCCCCGTGGTAGGGATGAAATGCTCGACCCCGTGTTTAGTTTCTGAAGAGGAAAAAGCAGGTGTAGTTAAAGAGGGGAATTCTGCCAACAAACCTTGAAAAACATCTCCTGAAACTAAAACATTAGCATGAGTTAGCGGCCCAGCCCCCCCAGATACACATGGGAAAGTTGCAAAAGTTACAGCGTCAATAAGTCTGCGGTTAGCAACATCTACTAACAGTCCATGAGCACATAAAAAATCTGCACCGATAATAGGAACAGTCACTGAGGCAACAACAAAGTCCCACTCGAACTCACGACCATGGAAAGAAACTGTTGCCCGTCTAGTGCCAAAAGTTCCAATGGGAGAACCGTTAGCAGCAGTTAGCAGTGGGCCACTGCCTCGGCTTGCTAATTCAGGTCCAACAGGGTGGACTAAACTCTTCTGGGAGCCAGAGTCAACCAGAAAACGACGTCCTGACAGGGAGTCTGTGACAAAGAGCAGCTCACCTCGCTCGCCAGCGCCCACAGCTGCTACTGAGCGCCGGCTTCCTCGTTTCCCGACACCCATGCACATGGTGGGATGCAGCGCTTAGCTTTGTTTGCGAACCTCCGGTGGTAGAAACACAAAGAGCTCCCCCGCCGAGTTCGCGCGCCAACAGCTGAAACCGCCGCTGGCTCCTCCATCTCCACCGTCTGCTCCGGCTCCACCGATGTACTCTGCACCGTGAACCGTCTGGTCGCCAGCAGGACCCGGTCCGCCTCCTCCGCCAAACCCCGGTAATCACCGGTAGATAAACAAGGGGAGTTGGCCAAAGTAGCCCTCACTTGCGACGGAAGCTGGCGCAGGAAAATGTGAGGGAAAAGGAAACCCCCGTCGTCTGAACCAAGTAGCGACAGCATTTTGTCCATCATGTTCACAGCCGTGCCGTCACCCAAACCCGGCAGCGATAGCAGTTTATCAGCCCTCTCAGTTGAAGTCAAAGTGTACCTTCGAAGCAGAAACTCTTTGAGGGCGCCATATTTGCCCACGTGTGGCGGGTCGCGCAGCAGCGGCATGGCTTTGCGGGTTGACTGCATATCCAGAGCCGACACGACCAAGAAGTACCTGGTTTCATCTGCGTTCACGCCTCGGAGGCGAAAGAGTGCCTCGATGTGCTGGAACCACGAAACCGGGTCACTCTGCCAGAACTCCGGGAGCTTAACACTCGCTGCGGGAGCAAAGTCGGCTGGGTTCGGCTGCAACAGCTGGGCAGACGTCGCGGCGGCGGGGTCCGAAGAAGAAACAACATCCTCGTTTGGTTCTGACATATTTCACGTCAGGTCACCAACTGTAGCGTGTGAAGAAGGAGAAACAAACTGATCTGCAAGCAGTTGCCTTTAATCCTTCGAGCGTCAAAACCAGTTACAGAATGAATGAATGAACACACGAACACTTCTTCTTCATCACCTGGTAAAACCTGGGGAGCACCTCACTGGCTCCTCCTACTGGGTGAGAGAGAGATGAGGCCACATGCCTCCCAACACACCACAGCGTTATATTTTACCAACTTTGGAGGACATTGCCCCAAAGCTGGCAGGAGCTAAGGTGTTTTCAACCTTAGACGCGTCATGTGGTTTCTGGCAGATCCCTCTGGATGCAGAGAGCAGAAAACTGACAACATTTATAACCCCCAGTGGCAGATTCTGTTATAAGCGGTTACCTTTTGGTATCACGTCAGCCCCAGAAATCTTTCAAAGACAGTTGTCCACACTGTTAAGTGACCATGAAGGCGTTGTCGTAGTCATGGACGACATCCTTGTTTATGGACAGACTAAACAGGAACATGACAACCACCTGAATGCAGTTTTGAAAACCATCAAAAACAGCGGCTTGAAGCTGAACAAAGCAAAGTGTCATTTCAGCAAAGCAGAAACTCGTTACTTTGGTCACATCATCAGCGGTGAAGGAATAAAACCAGACCCGACGAAAGTGGAAGCCATCACAAAGATGCAGAGTCCCACAAATGTGGAGGAGCTCCGTCAGGTCCTGGGCCTGATTAACTATGTGGGGAGATTCCTGCCAGACCTCTCCACCAAGCTACACCCGATCACCAGTCTGCTACGACGAGAGAACAAGTGGGTATGGGACGACACACAAGAACAGGCGTTTAAAGCTGTTAAAGCCATGTTGGTGTCAGCCCCAGCTCTTGCATATTATGATGCAAGTAGAAAAACTGTTATCAGCGCAGATGCAAGCAGCTACGGCTTAGGAGCAGCTCTACTACAAGAACACGAGGATGGATTAAAGCCCGTGGCATTCTGCTCCCGCACGCTGTCTGATGCTGAGAGAAGATACTCTCAAATCGAAAAGGAGTGTTTAGCAGGTGTGTGGGCGTGTGAGCGATTTGCACGCTACGTTCAAGGAATGGACAGTTTCGTTCTGCAAACAGACCACAAACCACTTGTACCACTCATAAACACTTATGACCTGGACAAAGCCCCTCCAAGGTGCCAGAGACTCCTGATGCGGCTTTTAAGATTCAATGTGGAAGCAGAGCACGTTCCAGGCAAACAGTTGGTAGTAGCCGACACCCTATCCAGGAGGCCACAGAGACATGTGAGTGATGAGACTACAGATCACATTGTACAGGCACATGTTGAATCAGTTATGGTGAATGCACCAGTCTCATCTCAAAGACTTTCAAGGATCCGTGAGGCAACTCAGCACGATCATGAACTGCAGCAGATTATAAAGTTCATCAGGAACGGATGGCCGCCAAGAACAGCGAGGAACTCATCTCTTCATCGTTACCATTCAGCACGAGCACATCTCTCAGAAGCTGATGGTTTGGTGTTATTCGAGGACCGGCTGGTCATTCCTTCTGCGCAGAGAGCTGAGGTGCTGTCAGAGATACACAAAGGACATCAAGGACTAACACGGTGCCGAGCACGCGCCAGGATGGCAGTGTGGTGGCCGGGCATCAGTGCTGAGATTAAACAGATTGTGTCAACATGTAAATTCTGCATCGAACACAAACCAACACAGAGGCACGAACCTCTCCTGACTTCTACTCTACCAGGGGGGCCCTGGCAGCGCATAGCAGCAGATCTGTGCGAGCATGAGAGTAAGAATTATCTCATTGTAACGGACTATTATTCCAGAGACATTGAAATAGTTCGTTTGTCTTCCACATCGAGTCGTGAAGTCATAAGTCGACTCAAGAGCATGTTCGTGAGGTGGGGAATTCCACTGGAACTGGTGAGTGATAATGCAACTCAATTTACATCCAGTGACTTCCAGGACTTTTCCAGAGAGTATGGATTTGTGCACACAACTTCCAGCCCCCACTACCCTCAGGCGAACGGTGCGGCCGAACGAGCGGTTCAGACCGCAAAGAACATTTTGAAGCAGCCTGACCCCCATCTGGCCCTGATGTGCTACAGAGCAACACCTAGTGCTGCTACAGGTGTGAGCCCTGCACTACTGATGACGGGAAGAGAAATCAGAACCACACTTCCAGTGCTAGAGAGCAAGTTGAAAGCTGCTCCAGTGGACAGACATGAGATTCAACAAAAGGACAGACAGACAAAGGAAACCTACAGATTCTTCCACGATCGCCATCATTCTGCACAACCACTTCCTGCACTACAACCAGGACAAGACGTCAGGATAAAACTGGATGGTGAAAAGAGTTGGAAAACCCCAGCAAAGGTCATCGGCAAATGCCATGAGCCAAGGTCGTATATGGTGGAAACGGAGAATGGAGCTGTATTAAGACGGAACCGGAGACATCTGCAAGCTGTCCCACTTCCCACAGATCAACCAGATCAGCTACAACCACCTGATTCTCCAGTGACACTGAACAGTAGCTTTCCACCTGAAGACGGTGCTGATTCTGCAACCAGAACTCCTGATCAGAGACACATGGGTCCAGAGGTGGAGCGCTCAACTCCAGAAGGTTCACAGGTGACTTCCAGGGGAAGGGTAATCAGAATCCCTCTAAGGTACCGAGACACTTAATGACTAAAAAAAAAAAGGGATAAAGTGAAGTTGACCTGTGTAGTTTGTATGTATAAGTGTGAAACATAGACCTGTGTAGTTTGTATGTATAAGTGTGAAACATAGACCTGTGTAGTTTGTAGGTATAAGGGTGAAACATAGAGTTCTGACGTGTGGGTAAATAGTAACTGGAAAAATGTTTAGTTGAAACATAGATGTGGGTAAATAGTAACCGGGAAAATATTTAGTTGTTCACCGAATTAATAGGAACAGCAACTATCGAGGGCAGAATAATCCCTACGTTGCTGTGGACCGAGGGCAGTCGACCCCAACGTCCTAGTGTTCGGATGTTATATACAGGGTAGTTTAGAAACGTGTGTTTCCTGCTAAAAGGGGGAGATGTGGTGATATGTCCTAGTTGGGTTGCCGTAGCTAGTATAAACTGAGCATGCGCAGTGTGTGTGTTTAGTTGTGAACTGAGCCTGACGAGACGTTAACATGTCGTGCTATTAACAGTTCAATAAAGCTGAGTTCGCCAAGCTACCTCGTGAGTCCACCGCCCGTTCTTCACAGAAGCAGCCGTTCATGACAGAGTCCATTTTTATTCCAAGATTAGTAACAGAGGTGGAGAGGGTGATGTCTTGTCCAGAAAAGGAAAGTTTTGTTATAGGAGATGTTTGTGCCTGGTGAGGGGTGCCAATCAGTATGGCCTCAGTCTTGGAGCAGTTTAATTGAAGAAAGTTCTGATTCAGAGGTGTCTTCCCATGGGCTCACCACCTGTGGGAGGGGCCAAAGGGGTCGGGTGCAATGTGAGATGGGTGGCGGCCGAGGGCGGGGACCCTGGCGGTCTGATCCTCGGCTACAGAAGCTGGCCATTGGGACATGGAATGTCACCTCTCTGGTGGGGAAGGAGCCTGAGCTAGTGTGTGAGGTTGAGAGGTTCCGACTAGAAATAGTCGGACTCACCTCAACGCATGGCTCTGGCTCTGGAACCAGTTTCCTTGAGAGGGGTTGGACACTCTTCCACTCTGGAGTTGCCCCTGGTGAGAGGCGCCGAGCAGGAGTGGGCATACTGGTTGCCCCCCATCTTGGTGCCTGTACGTTGGGGTTCACCCCGGTGAACGAGAGGGTAGCCTCCCTTCGCCTACGTGTGGGGGGACGGGCTCTGACTGTTGTTTGTGCCTATGCACCAAACGGCAGCTCAGACTACCCACCCTTTTTGGAGTCCTTGGAGGGGGTATTGGAGAGTGCGCCTCCTGGGGACTCCCTTGTTCTACTGGGGGACTTCAACGCTCACGTGGGCAATGACAGTGAGACCTGGAGGGGTGTGGTTGGGAGGAACGGCCCCCCTGATCTGAACCAGAGTGGTGTTCTGTTATTGGACTTCTGTGCTCGTCATGGATTGTCCATAACGAACACCATGTTTAAGCATAAGGGTGTCCATATGTGCTCTTGGCACCAGGACACCCTAGGTCGCAGTTCGATGATCGACTTTGTTGTCGTCTCATCTGATCTGCGGCCGCATGTCTTGGACACTCGGGTGAGGAGAGGGGCGGAGCTGTCTACTGACCACTACCTGGTGGTGAGTTGGCTCCGATGGTGGGGGAGGATGCCGGTCAGACCTGGCAGACCCAAACGTATCGTGAGGGTCTGCTGGGAACGTCTGGCAGAGTCTCCCGTAAGACGGAGCTTTAACTCCCACCTCCGGGAGAGCTTTGAACACGTTCCAAGGGAGGCGGGGGACATGGAGTCCGAGTGGGCCGTGTTCCGCGCCTCTATTGTCGAGGCAGCTTATCGGAGCTGTGGCCGCAAGGTTGTTGGTGCCTGTCGAGGTGGCAACCCTCGAACCCGGTGGTGGACACCGGCAGTGAGGGATGCTGTCAGGCTGAAGAAGGAGTCCTATTGGGCCTTTTTGGCTTGTGGGACCCCGGAAGCAGCTGATAGGTACCGGCAGTCCAAGCGGCATGCGGCTCGGGTGGTTGCTGAGGCAAAAACTCGGGCGTGGGAGGAGTTCGGAGAGGCCATGGAGAATGACTTCCGTACGGCTTCGAGGCGATTCTGGTCCACCATCCGGCGTCTCAGGGGGGGAAAGAGGTACGAGACCAACACCATTTATGGTGGAGGTGGCGTGCTGCTGACCTCAACTCGGGATGTTGTGAGTCGGTGGGCGGAATACTTCGAAGACCTCCTCAATCCTACTGGCACGTCTTCCACTGAGGAAGCAGAGCCTGGGGACTTTGGGTCGGGTTCTCCGATCTCTGGTGCTGAGGTCGCCGAGGTGGTTAAAAAGCTCCGCGGTGGCAAGGCTCCGGGGGTGGATGAGATTCGCCCGGAGTTCCTTAGGGCTCTGGATGTTGTAGGGTTGTGTTGGCTTACGCGACTCTGCAATATCGCGTGGACATCGGGGGCAGTTCCCTTGGATTGGCAGACTGGGGTGGTGGTTCCCCTATTTAAAAAGGGGGACCGTAGGGTGTGTTCCAACTATAGGGGGATCACACTCTTAAGCCTCCCTGGTAAGGTCTATTCAGGGGTTCTGGAGAGGAGGGTCCGTCGGATAGTCGAACCTCGGATTCAGGAGGAGCAGTGTGGTTTTCGTCCTGGTCGTGGAACACTGGACCAGCTCTACACCCTCAGCAGGGTCCTGGAGGGTGCGTGGGAGTTTGCCCAACCAGTTTACATGTGTTTTGTGGACTTGGAGAAGGCATTCGACCGCGTCCCTCGGGGGGTTCTGTGGGGGGTACTCCGGGAGTATGGGGTACCAGGCCCTTTGATAAGGGCTGTTAGGTCCCTGTACGACCGGTGTCAGAGCTTGGTCCGCATTGCCGGCAGTAAGTCAGGCTCGTTTCCGGTGAGAGTTGGACTCCGCCAAGGTTGCCCTTTGTCACCGATTCTGTTCATAACTTTTATGGACAGAATTTCTAGGCGCAGCCAAGGTGTTGAGAGGATCCGTTTTGGTGACCTTAGAATCGCTTCTCTGTTTTTTGCAGATGATGTGGTCCTACTGGCTTCATCAGTTCGTGATTTACAACTTTCACTGGAGCGGTTTGCAGCCGAGTGTGATGCGGCCGGGATGAGGATCAGTTCCTCCAAATCCGAGGCCATGGTCTTGAGCCGGAAAAGGGTAGCATGCCCTCTCCGGGTCGGGGAGGAGGTCCTGCCCCAAGTGGAGGAGTTTAAGTATCTCGGGATCTTGTTCACGAATGAGGGAAAACTGGAGCGTGAGATCGATAGGCGGATAGGTGCAGCGTCCGCAGTGAAGCGGGCGCTGTACCGGTCTGTCGTGGTGAAGAGAGAGCTGAGTCAAAAGGCAAAGCTCTCAATTTACCGATCGATCTACGTTCCCACCCTCATCTATGGTCATGAGCTTTGGGTTATGACCGAAAGAACAAGATCTCGGATACAAGCGGCTGAAATGAGTTTTCTCCGCAGGGTGGCTGGACTCTCCCTTAGAGATAGGGTGAGAAGCTCAGTCATCCGGGAGGGACTCGGAGTAGAGCCGCTGCTTCTCCACATCGAGAGGAGCCAGTTGAGGTGGCTCGGGCATCTGGTTAGGATGCCTCCTGGACGCCTCCCTGGTGAGGTGTTCCGGGCACGTCCCACCGGGAGGAGACCCAGAGGAAGACCCAGGACGCGCTGGAGGGACTATGTTTCTCGGCTGGCCTGGGAACGCCTTGGGATTCCCCCGGAGGAACTGCTCCAAGTGGCTGGGGAGAGGGAAGTCTGGGCCTCCCTACTTAGGCTGCTACCCCCGCGACCCGACCCCGGATAAGCGGAAGAAGATGGATGGATGGATGGATGGAGTTCTGATTCATCCATGCCCTAATTGCCTCCAGGCAGGCAGAGAGGGCAGTGGGTGAAGATGGAGATGACAAGTTGGAAGATGAGGGTGCTCCAGTCCTGATGTAAAGCTGTGTATCGTCGG
>JBBPBX010001889.1:74726-96541 GCA_038048925.1 Garcialebias charrua | reverse complement strand
TGGGTAGAATATATAACACATATGTGTGGTTGAAACAACCCAGAATTTTAATTAATTTGACCCAGCATATGGGTAGAATATATAACACATATGTGTGGTTGAAACAACCCAGAATTTTAATTAATTTGACCCAGCATATGGGTAGAATATATAACACATATGTGTGGTTGAAACTGCCCAAATTTGCAGTTAATTTGACCCAGCATTTGGGTTGAATATTTTAACTCAACCGTTGGGTTATAATGGTTCAACCCAACATGCTGGGTCAAATTAACTACTGCTGGGCTGGTCCTATAATAACCCAGCAGCTGGGTTTAATATAACCCATATTGGGTTATTTTTAACCCAACTGTTTTTAGTGTGCAGTGTCACGGTTTTACTCAGGGAGCATGAAAACCCAGTGGTGCAGACGGAAATGCAGGAGGCAGGCGGTTGTAAAAGTAATACTTTTAATAACACAAATAAACTAGGCTGTCGTGGCAGCAATACTCACAGGAGAGGAGCTGTGGCGAGAGACATGAGGGTTTACCAGATTACACCAGACTATGCACCGACAATGAAATGAGACACAGACAGGGCTTATATACACACAACTATGACGAGACATGATCACAGACACCTGGGGACAATCAACGGAGACACTCAACTAGGGACACAGAGCAGGACCGGAAAACTAACCTAAAACACGAAAGTTAACTGGTAAAACTAAGAGTGAAAACATGAGACTAAACTGGAAGGGAAACTAATAAACTAACTGACTACAGGATGACAACTAAGAGTGAATAAACATGAGACTAAACTGGAAACCTTAAAACTAACTGACTAACAGAGGGGGACGAAGGGAGCCAATCCTGACAGTACCCCCCCCTCAAAGACGCCCCCTGGCGTCCCCGAAGAACACCCCCAAAAAACAAGGCGGGTAGAGGGAGGCACCGCAGGAACGACGGGCACGAAAAAACACAAAGACAGGGGACATAACCCTAAGACACAGAACACAAGACACAGAACGCAAAAACGTCCAGGCGGGCAACGGCCCGTCCACCAGGTAGGTCAGGCGGTCGGCCAGGGCATCGCCCCGCAGGCAGGAGCCGGTCAGGCGGACGGCCGGGATGTCGCCCCCCAGGACAGAGCCGGTCAGGCGGTCGGCCGGGACGTCGCCCCCCAGGACAGAGCCGGTCAGGCGGTCGGCCGGGACGTCGCCCCTCAGGACAGAGCCGGTCAGGCGGTCGGCCGGGACGCCGCCCCTCAGGTAGGAGTTGGTCGGGCGGGCGGCCAGTCAGGCGGGCAGCAGGAAGGCAGCCCATCACCAGGAGCCTCCGTCGGTGACGAGGCCACAGGAAAGTCGAAGATGAGGGTAGGACCCCCCAGGGTCCACCCAAAACAGGAGCATCCTCATGCGGCGTTGTGACGCCCAGCCACAAGACGTCAATGGGCGTAGAGACGGGAGACGAGACGTCGTGGGAACCATCAAGTGTCAAGAGATCGTGGGAACCATCGAGCGTCGAGACGTCGGCAGGTGTAGAGACATCGGGCGTTGACGCGTCCCGAACGACCATTGGCACGGGGACGTCGTCGGGGACGTCTGGCAAAGAGACGGAGACGAGAGTCGAGGGGTCATCAAGCGTCAAGACCATGAACCTCGAGACGATGTCATCGAGTAACGAGGCGTCTGTGGCGTTGGGACCCTCTGGAGACATCGAGAGACCCTCTGGAGACGAGACCTCATGGGAGGTGACCACCAAGCCTCCCTCGGCACAGGTAACTGACGGGGATCCCTCCTGGGACCCCTCGGCACAGGGAACTGGAGGGGGTCCCTCCTGGGACCCCTCGGCACAAGGAACTGGAGGGGGTCTCTCCTGGGACCCCTCGGCACAAGGAACTGGAGGGGGTCTCTCCTGGGACCCCTCGGCACAAGGAACTGGAGGGGGTCTCTCCTGGGACCCCTCGGCACAAGGAACTGGAGGGGGTCTCTCCTGAGACCCCTCGGCACAAGGAACTGGAGGGGGTCTCTCCTGAGACCCCTCGGCACAAGGAACTGGAGGGGGTCTCTCCTGAGACCCCTCGGCACAAGGAACTGGAGGGGGTCCCTCCTGAGACCCCTCGACACAAGGAACTGGAGGGGGTCCCTCCTGGGACCCCTCGGGACCCTCCGAAGACGTGGACCCCTCGGGACCCTCCGAAGACGTGGACCCCTCGGGACCCTCCGAAGACGTGGACCCCTCGGGACCCTCCGAAGACGTGGACCCCTCGGGACCCTCCGAAGACGTGGACCCCTCGGGACCCTCCGAAGACGTCGACCCCGCGGGACCCTCAGAAGACGTCGAGGCGTCGGCGGCGCTGGGACCCTCAGGAGACGTCGAGGCGTCGGCGGCGCTGGGACCCTCAAGAGACGTCGAGGCGTCGGCGGCGCTGGGACCCTCAAGAGACGTAGAGGCGTCGGCGGCGCTGGGACCCTCAAGAGACGTAGAGGCGTCGGCGGCGCTGGGACCCTCAAGAGACGTAGAGGCGTCGGCGGCGCTGGGACCCTCAAGAGACGTAGAGGCGTCGGCGGCGCTGGGACCCTCAAGAGACGTAGAGGCGTCGGCGGCGCTGGGACCCTCAAGAGACGTAGAGGCGTCGGCGGCGCTGGGACCCTCCGGAGACGTAGAGGCGTCGGCGGCGCTGGGACCCTCCGGAGACGTAGAGGCGTCGGCGGCGCTGGGACCCTCCGGAGACGTAGAGGCGTCGGCGGCGCTGGGACCCTCCGGAGACGTAGAGGCGTCGCATGCGCCGGGACCCTCAGGAGACGTAGAGGCGTCGCAGGCACTGGGACCCTCTGCAGGCGTAGAGGCGTCGGGACCCTCTGCAGGCGTAGAGGCGTCGGGACCCTCTGCAGGCGTAGAGGCGTCGGGACCCTCTGCAGGCGTAGAGGCGTCGGGACCCTCTGCAGGCGTAGAGGCGTCGGGACCCTCTGCAGGCGTAGAGGCGTCGGGACCCTCTGCAGGCGTAGAGGCGTCGGGACCCTCTGCAGGCGTAGAGGCGTCGGGACCCTCTGCAGGCGTAGAGGCGTCGGGACCCTCTGCAGGCGTAGAGGCGTCGGGACCCTCTGCAGGCGTAGAGGCGTCGGGACCCTCTGCAGGCGTAGAGGCGTCGGGACCCTCTGCAGGCGTAGAGGCGTCGGGACCCTCTGCAGGCGTAGAGGCGTCGGGACCCTCTGCAGCTGGAAGCAGGGCAGCAGCGTCCCCTGGAGTCGGGGACAGGGCAGCGCCCTCTGGAGCCGGAGACGGCGGGGCAGCGCCCCCTGGAGCCGGAGACGGCGGGGCAGCGCCCCCTGGAGCCAGAGACGGCGGGGCAGCGCCCCCTGGAGCCGGAGACGGCGGAACAGCACCCCCTGGAGCCGGAGACGGCGGGGCAGCGCCCCCTGGAGCCGGAGACGGCGGGGCCACTGGCCAGCAGGGAGCGTGGGAGGTGTCCTCCTGGACCCTCCCGAGACTGGAACCGTGGGACGAGTCCTCCTGGACCCTCCCGAGACAGGAACCGTGGGACGAGTCCTCCTGGACCCTCCCGAGACAGGAACCGTGGGACGAGTCCTCCTGGACCCTCCCGAGACAGGAACCGTGGGACGAGTCCTCCTGGACCCTCCCGAGACAGGAACCGTGGGAGGTGTCCTCCTGGACCCTCCCGAGACATGCCGGAGCTGCAGGCGTTGAACCAGCCGACGAACCGGGCGAGGAGACTGCAGTAGCCGAAGCATCAGGAGCATGAACAAGAGCTGAAGAGTCTGTTAGCCCTCTCTGTCTTCGATCTTTGCCACGGCGGCGACGGCGCAGTCCAGAACCACCTGACTGGGAACCCCTCCTGGACTCAGGACCCTCCAAAGTACAGGTGAAGTGAGGGGCATCTACCCGGACCCCCTCAGAGTAGGACTCTACAGGAACTGGAAGGTCTGCTGCTTCAGGGCTTGCTGCTGCTGAAGGGTCAGGGCTGACTGCTGCTGCTGAAGGGTCAGGAAGCAGAAAACTGGTGGTTGTTGCAGGCTGCTGCCTGACTGTGTTGTTAACAGTAGTTTTCATAACAGGGACCGGTTCAGAACATAGGCTGGAGACAACTGGGGTTGATGGAAGAACCGGCTCCGAGGTGGATAATTTTAGAGTCCTTATTCCAAGTAAAAATTGTTCATATTCAGGGAGCTGGGTCACACCGGGTTGGGATAATATGAACTTCTCAGCGAGGGAAAGCACAAAATCAAAACAGTCCGGGTTATTTTTAGCTGAGGTGATTAAACTTTGTAAAGTCCGGTTTATTTGTATGATTTCTTTGGACTGAAGCTGGTGTGTGTTTGATTTAGACAAAGGAGCGTCTCTGGGTGGGGGCGTAGTGTCAAGTGTATTCATCACCCCTGACGGCTCACCTAGGGTGACCTCTGCTGGAGAGACTGAATGGTGTTCAGTTGACTGACCTGTGTGCTGGCCCCCCCTCATCAGGTCACTTGATGAACGGGGAGATGAGCGAGCGGCATGAAGACCCGCCCCCGTGGAGTCGCTGCGACCAGGTTCACCGAACCGAGCAGGAAACGCTGCGAGCGACGGTGGGGCGTCTGTGTCCACCCTCACCGGGAACCTAGGAGGTGAGGCCATGGAACGCGCCCCCACCGGAGCGCTGGAGTCGTGCCCAAAATGCTCGGACTCGCTGGACCGAGCCCGATCAGCAGACAAAGATGGAGGCGCCGGTGAACACTTCCGGGTCATCTTTCTACCGCTTCTACGGCGGCGCTGAGACTGGGGGAAAAGAGGAAAACACAGGTCGTCGTCATTGTCCTCCCCTGAGGTCCAGCCGGAGACAACGAGTGGACCTGGAGGGAGAGCCGAACTGGAGCAGGACGTCAGGTGGTCCTCGTGGAGCCAAAATCCACCACACCGGAAAACGACCTCGTCCCGCTGCGTGGAGTCGAGCAAACAGGTAGGCGACCCGTTCCGTCCGCTGGGCTTTTTGTATGGTCGGTGCATAATGTCACGGTTTTACTCAGGGAGCATGAAAACCCAGTGGTGCAGACGGAAATGCAGGAGGCAGGCGGTTGTAAAAGTAATACTTTTAATAACACAAATAAACTAGGCTGTCGTGGCAGCAATACTCACAGGAGAGGAGCTGTGGCGAGAGACATGAGGGTTTACCAGATTACACCAGACTATGCACCGACAATGAAATGAGACACAGACAGGGCTTATATACACACAACTATGACGAGACATGATCACAGACACCTGGGGACAATCAACGGAGACACTCAACTAGGGACACAGAGCAGGACCGGAAAACTAACCTAAAACACGAAAGTTAACTGGTAAAACTAAGAGTGAAAACATGAGACTAAACTGGAAGGGAAACTAATAAACTAACTGACTACAGGATGACAACTAAGAGTGAATAAACATGAGACTAAACTGGAAACCTTAAAACTAACTGACTAACAGAGGGGGACGAAGGGAGCCAATCCTGACAGACAGAAGTCATAAAAGTTATAAATTCAGGTAAGTTAGCCCATGTAAAAGTGTATCTGATCTTAGAGTCTGAAATACAGAGACCGCGGGAGATAAACAGAGAGCTGGTCATGTGACCCGGGTCTGTTGTTGACGTTGCCCTGTTAGCAGCTAGCTCAACAAGCTAACGTTCTGCGTGAAAAAGCGCATTAATTATCTGATTTTAAAAAACAGTTTTGTCGTTAGTGATATGAATTAATACAGAACCAGTAACACACACGTTTTGCGCAAGCTGTTTTTTTTTAAAGGGGACCACATATAGGTCTTTAAAAAATTTATGTTATGTCTGTGTGCTATCTTGACAATATTAATTCATTTTAATACACAAAATAATTCTTAGATAATTAATTATACCCTTTTTAATTCTGCCATTTTTAACTTTCGTTTTGAACGACCGGTTTCTGATACTGAGTTCTGAAGTCCACGCCCTTCAACGATCTGTTTACGCCCTCTGCACAGCCAGTATCTGTAATGTGTTGTTGTTTTAAAATTAGCTCTTTTTTATTACTCATTTGACTTACTGTTAGTGCTAGCTTAAGATAACTTACCGAAACCCGTCTGAGCGCGCCGCAATTTGCTGCTCCTTTTAGCATGAGACCACCCGAATCCGATGCTAATGTTAGCTTGTTCCTCTTCCGGTGTTCGCCAGCTCCGCTCGTTGCACGCGGCGATTTTGGGAGTTATCGCTGTTCCAGTCAAGACAACACAAAGTTCACCAAGTGTCTCCCGTAAATTAATCCGTAAGGAGAAGGTCCTCGCTGCTGCGAGGCTGCTGCGAGGCAGCAGCGAGGCTGTACAGTTGAAGCTCCGCTTCATCCACCAGAGGAGGGGTCCCGTTGTCACCGGTCCCTCGGTCTGCTCGTTTAATTTTTACCGGCTGCGCGTTGGGAGCGATCGCAATACACTAAAAATTTAACTAAAACGTAAAAATAACAATTATACTTTATTTATAAAGCCATTTAAAAAAACCACAGCTGCAACAAAGTGCTGTACACATGAAATTAAGAACATATAAACAAAAGATGAGATGAAATCATGAAAAACAACAGTCATGTGTTTAATACAGAAGTGGGTTGAGCCTAACCAGGGGTTGCTAGGTGAGGGGCTGGACTCAGGTTGTGGTGGGTTGTGGCTGCGGTTGGCTGCGGTTTGTGACGTCACAAACCGCAGGAAGTGAGGAACGAACCGTTTTTATCACAGACAAATAAATCTACTTAGAGTAAATAAACCACTGGGTGCATTTCTTTGGCCTTAGGACTGTTTTTTTATGAAGTACATACCCAAAGTTGAGTAAAAAAAAACATTAAAAAGTGAATTTTGCATGTGTGGTCCCCTTTAAACTATCGGTGTTTACTGTTGTTATCTTTGCTTTAGCATAGATATTTAGATGAGGTGATGCACTTTCTCAATACGTCGTGTACCTATTACCAAACCTGGTCCTGATGTCACAACTATTATGCTATCCTTTTTATTGTCTGTTTTAAATAAAATTTTAATTATTATGTTCAGTAATGTGAAGCTATTTAGTCATCACGTTTTGCATTCACTTAACGTTGACAAACTGGGAAAAGCTAAAACCTGTACATTGTTTTTAACTAACAACGTGAGAAGATTTTTCTGGTCCTCAATTTTTGCACGAGTGAGAGGTGAGGATGTGAATGTGTGTATTTATTTATTTTATTTTGTATTACAGGACATGACAGAGTGTCTCTCCCACAGTTGAAAGAAGAAGGCAGCAATGACTGAAGAGGGAGCTCAAACTTTCTGAACACAGCCTCATTATTGAATGTCCAACAAGATGTGGATCCAAAGAAATGAAGTGCTAGAGCAGCTCAAAGCCATTTCTCTGTTGCTGTCAGGTGACTGTTATGCACACTCCCTTATCCCAACCTGGCAGGAGTCTGTTCACAAGTCTCTGCATCCTGCTGTTACTGACGGACTATGTTTACATTATTGTTCCAAGAGTTTTTATTTTTAACTTTACATCTAAAACATTTAATAAGAACAGATACTATTTTATTTTGTGTTCACTGAGTTTGAATTCCCAGAACGAGTTGGTTAAAGCAGATTCTCTTTGTTTTTTGCACTTTATTTTTTATGATGTTACCGGCTGGAAAGCAGTAAGTTTATTTTTTTTATATCTAATTTTTTATTATTATTTATTAACTGTCATGTGAAGTTCAGACAGTAGTTAGGAAGTTCACTTAACTTGTATACTATTGTGTTTATGAAACAAGAAAAAATAGAAATGGTGAAAAGAAAAGTCATACATTTGCTTGCTTTATTTAATCTCTGCTTTAAATAAATCTGACATTGTTTATTATAAAACAGATTGATTTATTGCTTCTGTTTGTTGAAAAATACTTGAGAAGGTATTAAAAAATAATCGCATTTTAAATCGCAATCGCAATTTATAGGAAAAAAATCGCAATTAGATTATTTTCCAAAATCGTTCAGCCCTATTTAGTTGCGCAAACACAGTGACCTTAAGAACACATTACCGGTAATTAATTTTTTAAAATCCTCAATAAAAATGTGCAAAATAAAAAATCTTTGGTCATTAACTGGATGCATCTCACTTACCCATGAATTCGACCTTGGTCCTGTAGCATGGGGTAATAATACAGCACTTAGGAGCCAAGATGGTGTAGTGGTTAGGGCGTTTGACTTGGGACCCGAAGGACGCGGGTTCGCGTCCCGGCCACTACACACCTTGGGGTGTCTATGAGTGCACACCTAATTCTCCAGCTCCCCGAGCGCCCTCTGGCTGCTCACTGCACCACCTGGGGTGGTTGGGTTAAATGCAGAGACGAATTTCGTCTGTGTATGGGAAACATACACAGATGACAGACAAACACATTATTATTATTATTATCCTTTTAGCCATTGATGTGATTTCAGGTTTTGGTGGGTATCTGTGTGATACAATAAAGAAACCTTAATAATAATAATACCATTAAACTAGGCATTGAGCACACAACACTGGCCCCTGGCCACTGGCACTGGCCACAACAAAGCATTTTTTAACATTAATATTGTTTTAAACCAGTAAAATTGTTTACAGGTAGTTTATAAATTTTGAAAATTTAGAAGTTTCTTAGATATCTGAAATTTGATAGTTCAATCAAAATTAGATTCACATCTCCAGCTAACAACTGAACACATTTTTTGTTGCTGTCTCAAAGTAGCTGTACATGAATGGATGGGAGACATGCATTTAGAGACAAATCAGCAATAACAATTATATGCATTATTGATTTTAAAATTGTATTGTTATTCAGTTTTAATACTATTAACTGAGATATGTATTAATGTTCACAGCAACAGCAAATGATATGGAAAGATACATGTTGTGGATCAGTTTTACTGCTACACCAAATTTTAAATTATCCATCCATTATCTTTACCCGCTCCGTCTAGCAAATCCGAGGCCATGGTCTTGAGCCGGAAAAGGGTAGCATGCCCTCTCCGGGTCGGGGAGGAGGTCCTGCCCCAAGTGGAGGAGTTTAAGTATCTCGGGGTCTTGTTCACGAATGAGGGAAAACTGGAGCGTGAGATCGATAGGCGGATAGGTGCAGCATCCGCAGTGAAGCGGGCGCTGTACCGGTCTGTCGTGGTGAAGAGAGAGCTGAGTCAAAAGGCAAAGCTCTCAATTTACCGATCGATCTACGTTCCCACCCTCATCTATGGTCATGAGCTTTGGGTTGTGACCGAAAGAACGAGATCTCGGATACAAGCGGCTGAAATGAGTTTTCTCCGCAGGGTGTCTGGACTCTCCCTTAGAGATAGGGTGAGAAGCTCAGTCATCCGGGAGGGACTCGGAGTAGAGCCGCTGCTTCTCCACATCGAGAGGAGCCAGTTGAGGTGGCTCGGGCATCTGGTTAGGATGCCTCCTGGACGCCTCCCTGGTGAGGTGTTCCGGGCATGTCCCACCGGGAGGAGACCCAGAGGAAGACCCAGGACACGCTGGAGGGACTATGTTTCTCGGCTGGCCTGGGAACGCCTTGGGATTCCCCCAGAGGAGCTGCTCCAAGTGGCTGGGGAGAGGGAAGTCTGGGCCTCCCTACTTAGGCTGCTACCCCCGCGACCCGACCCCGGATAAGCGGACGAAAATGGATGGATGGAAATCTTTACCGCTTCTTCCTTTTTGAGTCATGGTGATCACTGGAGCCTATATCCAGCCATCACTGTGTGAGAGGTGGTGACATTTGGACAGGTCCCCAGTCAGTCACAGGGACACATAAGCTATGTTTACATGGACATAAGTAATCAGATCAAACGGCCGTTCGGAACAAAAGTGCGTCATGTAAACGCCCCGTTCGGGTTATTTTTTGTGTATTTGGCGTGATCCGACCTAATTTGTGATCCGAACGAAACGGGTGGTTTACGCCGATCCGTAACCCGATCGGTGTGCATGTAAACACTTGATCTGTTCCTTTTATCGGACTGTGGAAAACTGTCCTGACTGCGCATGTGCGCTGCGCACCCCTCCCCTACGTGTTTCCTTTTCCAGCGCTCTCATACTGCGAATAAAAAAGACTAAAAGCATGCGTTGCTTGCCTGTAGCTCAATCAGGGAGTGCAGTAACAACTCCATCGCCGTCATTACAATCTGGCGCGGGTCCATTTTTGGCGCGTCTGTTTACTTTCGTCCCGGAAGTAACTTCTTCTGTGGTTTTCACGAAAGTAACTTCCTCTTTGGTGTTTTTTTTTTTTAAAGGGGAGTGTACCACTCTGCGCATGTCAGAACTTCTGATCAGAATAAAAGCCTGCTGCATGTAAACGCTTGTCATGAATGGATTGTGCCCATGTAAACGGTACTATCTAATTATGCAATCAGAACACATTTCAATCCGGTCACAGAATTTTGCCCATGTAAACACAGCTATAGAGACAAACGAGACAAACAACCATTCACTCTCTCACTCACATTTAGGGACAATTTAGAGTTACCAATCAGTCTAACATGCATGTTTTTGGTCTGTGGGAGGAAACTGGAGTACCCGAAGAAAACCTATGCAGTACAGAGTGAACATGCAAACCCCTCCCCCAAAATCCCCTGGCCAGGATTTGAACCAGCAAACTTCTTGCTGAGAGGCAACAGCTCTACTAACTGAGCCACCATGCCACCCTAATTTTAAGTAAATATCTGTAAAATTATTTTCTGGAGGTTCCTTTAAGGGGACCTAATATGCAAAATTCACTTTTTAATGGGTTTTTTACTCAACTTTGGGTATGTACTTCTTTAAAAAACAGTCCTAGGATCAAAAAAATGCACCAGTGGTATATTTACTCTAAGTATATTTATTTTTCAGGGATATTAATGTCTCGTTTTCAAATCCTGGCACTTGTGACGTCACAAGCCGTAGGACAACCCAGCCCAACCTGAGTCCAACCCCTTGTTGAGAATTTCTTTGGGATTTGTTATTTAGGATATTATAGTTTAATATCAGTAACTATATTGATGTTGAGAATTTGTTGCTGACTTGTTATTTAGGATATTATAATTTAATATCAGTAACTATATATTTGTTGATGTTCGCTACATTGATTTGGTTGACGTTTGTAGTTGGTATCAGGCTGAAAGCGGACTACGTATCCCATGATGCTTTGTAACGGTTGAACGGTAGCTAACGGCTGAGTCCGCCTCCTCTGCTTTCTGCTTGGTTTGTTGTGGTTGCCATAGCAACAACGTTTTCAGTTTTTCTGAGGATTCTGTTCGACCCTCAGTTATGTATCTGTACGTATGATTCGTTCATCACCTTTATTTCACTAAAGTTCATCTGAATATTCCGCCCGACTCTTTTTTTCGTCATTCGAAGTCAGTCAAAGAAAATATTCAACATTTTCTGGTGCCGAAACCCGGGAGCAGGTGACATGGCTGATGAAAATAGAAGCGGCACGGAGCGACAGGACAGTGGAGAACAGCGTATTGAAAGAACAAGGATGAAGCGCCGGACAATACGAAGTTCTACTACGCGACTACTGAATCAGATTGATAGTGAATTATTAAAGGACGACCCGGACGTCGGACGTTTGCGGGAAATGCTGGCTGTGTTAATGGCAAAAGGGGACAGTTTGAATGAGCTGAACCGCGCTATTGAGGAGCACACTCAGCTGGATGAAATGGAAGCGGAAACCGAACTCGCAGAGGAGTATAACGACCGCATCATCTGTATGAACGAACGTGCTAAACAAATGATAAGGACGTCAGAAACTGTGAGTACAGAACCCCGACGGGCGCAAGTGAGTGGGAACAACGTAAACTCCACACATCACAGGAACGCTACAGTAAGGCTGCCTAAGCTAATAATTGACAAATTCAACGGAGATGTTAGTTTATGGCAAGAATTTTGGAGCCAATATGAGACGGCGATTCACTGTAACGAAGCTCTTTGTAAACGAGAGAAGTTTACATACATGAAGACTTACCTAACAGGAACAGCTGCAAAGGCTGTAGCAGGTCTCACTCTGACAGACAGTAACTATGATGCTGCAGTTCAAATACTAAAAAGCAGATTTGGAAGGAAGGACTTAATAATAAACGCTCATATGTCAAAGCTCCTGAATTTGACTCCTGTAAAGAAATCCTCTGATGTGAGTGCTATGAGACAGTTGTATGATGAATGTGAAGTTCAAATTAGAAGCTTAGAATCACTAGGAGTAGTGTCAGACACATATGGAGGCATGTTATGCCCAATACTGCTCCAGATGATACCAGAAGAACTGTCTCTTGAGTACAGTCGCCAGAGGGGAGATCAGGATGAGTGGAAGGTGCATCAGGTGCTGGAGTTTTTACAGAAAGAAGTTCAGAGTAGAGAGAGAGCCTTGCAAATGATGAGATCATACAATCAAAAGGAAACCCTGCCTGGGCCCAGATTAGGCAGTAAATCATATGGATCCACTGACATAAAGCAAAGGAAACCAAGCATGACATCAGCAGCTGCACTCCACACTGCTAATCAAAAGGCTCAAACCTGCCTCTTCTGTGACAGTGTTGAACATAAGGCTGAAAACTGTCCAGAACATGGGGTGTCAGCACGTAAAGAAAAACTGAAGAGACTTGGTCGGTGCTTTGTTTGTTTAGGACAGAAACACATCGCAAGGTTTTGTAGATTTAAGGGTGGGTCATGCGCCACATGTGGCGGCAGGCATCACATAGCTCTTTGTGACAAAAACGAGACCCCACCCCCTTCAGTCTCTACCAATATGGAAACTGTTATTTCCTCTGTAATTCCCCAAGCTGAGGAAACCAAGTCTGATAATGAAAACACTGTGCTACTACAGACAGCCAAGGCATGGGCGGTTGGACCTACCAGCATGAAGATGGTCCGTTGCCTATTAGATGGAGGGAGTCAAGGTAGTTTTGTGCATGAGAATGTTGTAAGAGCACTGCAACTACCTGTCACAAAGCAAGGGACACTTATGCTCCATACATTTGGCTCTTCAGCTCCCACCCCAGTTGAACGTAACACAGTGAAACTATGTTTAAAAAATGTATGGGGTACAGGACAGATCATTGAGATAGAAGCAGTAGTGACACAGAAGGTCTGTGCAGCAATGATGAAAGTTCCAGGCGAACATGTATGCAATGAAATGGAAAGGCGAGGTCTCCAAATAGCAGATTTCCCTGGAGAAGATAAACCTGAACTTTCTGTGCTAATCGGCTCTGATTATTACTGGCAAATAGTAACAGGCCGTATAGAAAGATTAACTGAGAGTTTGGTGGCTCTTGAAAGTGCCTTTGGCTGGGCGGTCCAAGGCCCAGTTATAATGTCCAGTTTGTCAGAAACAACATGCATGCACATTCAGCTTAAGGAAGACTTCCAGATGGACAAACAGCTCCATGCATTCTGGGAGATTGAGTCCCTAGGAATCACAAGTGAGAAGCAAGAGAGCCCAGAAGATCTGGAAGTGTTGCAACGGTTTGAAGAAACTTCCACCTTTAAAGATGGACGTTACCAAGTGCAGTTACCATGGCAACAAGCACACCCACCCCTCCAAGACAATTACCGCATTGCAAAACAGAGACTGATGAGTTTGAAAAGAAAACTAAAGAAAGATGTTGTGCTATACAGCAGGTATCAAGAAGTAGTGGAAACCTACTTAAATGAAGGAATGGCTGAGGAGGTGCCAAGAGAGGAAATGGCTGAAAGCAAGGTGACATACTATCTACCTCATCATGCAGTGATAAGGGAAGATAAGGCATCAACAAAGCTAAGAGTTGTGTTTGATGCCTCTTCTCACGAAGAAGGAAGCCCATCCCTGAATGATTGCCTCATAACAGGTCCTAATTTAAACCCGGACCTGATGAATGTTCTGCTCAAGTTCAGGCTGCATCATATTGCCTACATGGCGGACATTAAAAAGGCATTTCTGCAAATATCGCTATCAGAGAGAGACCGGGATGCAGTGAGATTCTTGTGGTTCTCAGGACCACCTACAGATGACACAGATGAACATTTGCTTGTGCTCAGGATGACAAGAGTGGTGTTCGGAGCTTCATCGAGCCCATTCTTACTAGCTGCTACTATAAGGAAACATCTGAGACAATACCGTTCAGAACAACCAGAAGTGGTAGAAACCATCAATTCATCTCTCTATGTAGATGACTTCATTTCAAGTTCAAGTGAGTTGAAAGAGGCCTTCACAGTAACTACCACAACCAAGAACATCATGGCTGCTGCAGGAATGGAGTTATGTAAATGGACAACAAACTCGGCCGAGCTCAAAGAAATGTGGCAAGGAAGTTCAATGGATAGCACCACACAACCAGAGACATGTGGGTCAGTGCTAAAGGTCCTGGGTTTAGTGTGGAGGCCAGTAACAGATGAGTTTGTGTTCGACTTCAGACAACTACTGGACATTTTAAAGGAGAAAAGGAACACAAAAAGAAGCGTCCTGCAGTCGTCTACTCGCATATTCGACCCGTTAGGCTTCTTGACCCCTTTCACCATCAGAATTAAGTGTTTGTTTCAAGAAATGTGGGAGAGAGGAATAAAGTGGGATGAAGAACTGCCGCCCGATTTGTCCAAAAAGTGGCAGCAGTGGTGTTCAGAGCTCCCTCAATTACACCAGATGACAATCCCACGATGGCACAAAATAGACATGCAACAACTGAACAGTCAGGATGTAAAGTTACATGTGTTTTGTGACTCAAGTGAACGTGCCTACAGTTCAGTCGCTTATCTGCAAGGAAGGGCTAAGGAAGGGGAAATGATAATGAGTCTGGTAGCATCCAAGTCCAGGGTGGCTCCACTCAAAAGGATGACACTGCCCCGGCTGGAGCTAATGGGAGCCGTAATAGCAGCAAGGTTTGGAAACACGCTCATCAAGGCTCTCCAACTAGACCAAAACCAGTTACATTTATGGACAGACTCTATGATAGTGTTACATTGGATTCAAAGTTCTGCCAGCAGGTGGAAGCAGTTTGTGGCCAATAGAGTTACAGAAATCCAGTCTCTAACAGATCCACAGGCATGGTCGCATTGCCAAGGAAAAGTCAATCCAGCCGATCTTCCCACCAGAGGGTTGTCTGTTCAAGCACTGATCCAGAGCACATTGTGGTGGCATGGGCCTGGCAGACTAACATTACCTGATCAGTCAGAAAACATTCAGGAACCGGTGCAGGAAAACGAGGTGAAATCTGAAATGAGAGCCAAACACCAAGTTGCAGTACACTTGGTCAATCAAGATGCAGAGTACTTAAAACCAATATTAGAGCTGGAAAAATACAGCAAGTTAAGGAAAGTGCTCAGAGTGACAGCCTGGGTATGGAGATTTATCACAAATGCCCGCTTCAGTGCAAAAATCAGTGGTGAGCTGACAACAGAAGAGTTGGAAAGGGCAGAAAATCACTGGATAAAGGTGACTCAGAACCAATGTTTCAAGTCAGAAATTGAAATGCTGAAGCAAGATAAATACCCTAACGCTGACTCTAAAATTCGAGAACTGAAACCATTTCTAGATGAAGACGAGCTGCTTTCTGTTGGAGGAAGGCTGCAACAATCCGAACTTTCATACAGAGAAAGACACCCATGGATTTTACCTGGTCATCACAGATACACAGAAATGTTGGTGCAGTGTCAACATGAGAAACTGATGCATGCAGGTGTACGAGACACTCTAGTGCAAACTAGGGAAATATATTGGATTGTGAGAGCACGCCAAGTGGTCAAGAAGGTTGTGTCAAGATGCACATTTTGTAAGAAATTCAATGCCAAAGCGGGAAAACAGACTACTGCACCACTGCCAAAAAACAGAATCTTTAGCCCGAGATAAACTCATGCGTCCTCACGATACGCCTATACGCAGCGTACGTACGCTGTGGCAAAAGCGTAGCCCCGCGTAGCCCCTCAGGGCACGTACGCGCAAAAGTATTTTTTTTACTACGCATACGCGATGCGCGGTGTCTGAACATAAACTTCCCCGGCGCCGGACTGTTTTGTATGTTACACAAATTAAATAAATTCCCCTTCTTTATCGCTGATCGGGCCTTTTCTTTTGTTTTTTTGCCTAAAGTCAAGTAACCGCTTCTTCCTCCGTTCACTCGATGATTGAAATGAATGAATTCAGGTCCTACCTGGGTGCGGCGATGTTTTAAATATCCCTGGTGGGCTGTGTGCTGCAGGAAAAGCACTCCCTGTTATTATTTTTATTTCTGAGAGAACTTTTTACAACATATATAGTAGAAACACCGCATGAACACCGCCGCGGTCTTCAAGGCGCTACATGAGCTGGCTGTCAATCATTTCAGTAGGCGTGTCAGCAAGTAACCAATCAGCGAGCTCAGTTGAGTCCCCTACGTGTGCAGCTGCTCATATTACAACAAGGAGCTGAGTTTCTGACATATGCTGAAGCATATCAGCAAAACACATGCGCACAAAATGCGCGCGTATGGTGGCGTACCTGAGGACGCATGAGTGTATCTCGGGCTATAGAATCCCCACCATTCGAGGTCACAGGTGTGGACTTTGCTGGGCCGCTCTATGTAAAGGAACAAAGCTCCATGAAGAAGTCATATGTTGCCCTGTTTACCTGTGCTGTAACTAGAGCAGTCCATTTAGAGCTAGTTTCAGATCTGTCCACAAAAAGCTTTCTGCTGGCTCTAAAAAGATTCATCTCAAGAAGAGGTTTGTGTAAAGTGATCTACTCAGATAACGCCATGACATTCAAGAGAGCTGAACAGGATTTAAAGAAGCTATGGGAGAGCATTAAAGATCCACAGCTGCAAACCCTTTTTTCCGACAAGGGCATCACTTGGAGGTTCATTGCTGAACGAGCAGCCTGGTGGGGTGGATTTTGGGAGAGACTCGTCAGGTCAGTAAAGACAATCTTACGAAAGGTACTCGGCAGAGCAAAACTAAGTTTCGAAGAAATGTGGACAACTCTTACTGAAGCAGAAGCTATAATAAATTCCAGACCTCTAACTTACGTGCACAATGATGTGGATGAACCGCAGCCTCTGACACCTGCACATTTTTTAGTGGGCCAAAGACTGACTAGTTTGCCTCCAAGAGTTTTCTCAGCTGATAATAAACATCCAACAGCAGTCAAGGAAGAGATGACCCGGAGATGGCGCTACAGGCAAAGACTCACCACCAACTTCTGGAATCGATGGAGGAAGGAATACTTGTTGGACTTAAAATCAGCGCATCGGTGTGACTCACCAACGCCGTCCAAACTTCAGGTGGGGGATGTAGTGCTCATTGGAGAGGACAAGATTCCGAGGCAGAGTTGGAAGCTGGGAAGAATTCAAGAACTGTTTCCAGGACGTGACGGACTGGTGAGATCGTGCGCTGTACGCACGACAGCCGGAACTGTTTGGCGGCGACCAATCCAGCTGCTATATCCTTTGGAAATTTAGATAAACTGTTGTTTATCGGGGGGGAGGATGTTGAGAATTTCTTTGGGATTTGTTATTTAGGATATTATAATTTAATATCAGTAACTATATTGATGTTGAGAATTTGTTGCTGACTTGTTATTTAGGATATTATAATTTAATATCAGTAACTATATATTTGTTGATGTTCGCTACATTGATTTGGTTGACGTTTGTAGTTGGTATCAGGCTGAAAGCGGACTACGTATCCCATGATGCTTTGTAACGGTTGAACGGTAGCTAACGGCTGAGTCCGCCTCCTCTGCTTTCTGCTTGGTTTGTTGTGGTTGCCATAGCAACAACGTTTTCAGCTTTTCTGAGGATTCTGTTTGACCCTCAGTTATGTATCTGTACGTATGATTCGTTCATCACCTTTATTTCACTAAAGTTCATCTGAATATTCCGCCCAACTCTTTTTTACGTCATTCGAAGTCAGTCAAAGAAATATTCAACACCCCTCACCTAGCAACCCCTGGTGAGGCTCCACCCACTTCAGTATAAAAGACGTCACGGTTGCCGAGCAGTTTAGGAGCTGACCCGGCAATCATTTCTTTAATTTAAGCGGGGGGCTAGGGGCTTCGCCCTGCTCAACCCGCGTAGCACGAAGCACATCTTGAGTAAAACCAGAATGTTTTATTACCTTGTTTGAACTCTGTCTCAATGAAACTGTGTACACACACACACTCGCAGGGCGACAGTCTTGTAACGTACAAGCACCACTGATCGATATACTTTTCAGATTAGCAACTTATTTATTTTAAGAATACTTTTCACTTCATCAAAATCTAATCAAAACTCCAGCGTTCTAAAAGTAGGTTGTATTTGTTTCTTATACTATGAAGGACTGCTCTTGCATAATTGCCAGGTTGGTCGAGAGGTAAGGAACTGGTTTGGCACCCAAAGGACCGGGGTTCGATTCCCGGTCACGGCATATATATATATATATTTTTAAGCCTTTTGTTTCGGATAGATCGGGGTGAGAATAGATATATACATCTACATAATAATACTTTGTGTTGCTTGTTTTAAGTGGTGTATTACTAATGTAATACAATAATGCTGAGATGTTATGAGTCCTGCTGGCCAGCCATTTCTATAGTGCATGAAATGCTAACGTAAACCCTTTGGAGGGCGGAGTTAATGTAAACAGCTTTTTGAAGGGCGTGGCCTTCAGAGCTCATTATCATAAACAGCTCGTTCTGAACGGAAGTCAGAGCAGGCAGAACTAGAAAGGGGAAATTTTATTATCTAAGAATTATTTTGTGTATTAAATTGAATGAACATGGTCTGGATAGCCCACAGACATACCATAAAAATTTATAGGACCTATAATTGGTCCCCTTTAAAGCCTGTCAAGCAGTTCATGAGATTTTTTTTTTTAGTATACAGGGTTCTGACAAACATAGGAACAAACTTTATTGTTCCACCTTTTCCTGTTGGTGGCAGGCAATGAGAATGACAAATATCCAAGGTTAAATAATAAACTGTGATTTTGAGTCAAATTTAAATCTCATCTCAAGGCACCCTTTTCACTCCCATTTTGTCACATTGATTGGAGCTTTTTGGTAATTTTTAGGTTTAGCTCAAACCACAACTGTTTCTGCCATTCTCTGCTGACCTCATCAACGAGGAGAATCCTACTCCAAACAAATATTCCAGTGTTGTCTTTTTCTCTGTACAGCATGTCTTCCTTCAGAGACAAGCTGCCATTTTATGACTGCTGTTCAAATTTAAGTGGCACTGCTGTCACATGACTTATGTCTAGTTGTCCCTGCCTCCTCGGCTGAAGTGTGAGATCAGCTCCTAAGAGCATCTGGAGAATTGGACTGCCTCCTTCCCGGCCCTGTGGTCACTGTCTGAACAGTGAGTGGCTGCAACACAAGCCTATTTTGAGCTGTTTTACACCCAGAACAAAACCCTGCTTAATGCTGCATCAGTCATTTCAAATTGACCATGCTCTTTTGTGTTTTATCAACTTATTCTAGTGATTTTATGTCCAAAGGTTCAGCTTCCAAAGGGAACGATGTTGTGCAGTGTGAACCCTGCAGATATTCTACACCACCAGGTGGTTAGAGGTAATGAAAAGACAGATTTCCACAGGGGTGTTCAATGACAAGATTGTAGGTACATGTTTACAACAGATATTTAGAGCAGGACAGCCAGCAGAACATATGTAGAGGTCATAAAATGTTTTGCGTTTTCTCTGGACATTTATTCAATTCAACAATGAATATTTAAACAGAAACACAACTATTAAATTCACAAGGCAGTTAATTATCCTCTCAGTTACAAAGGCACAGGTTAGCTAACTAAAATAATGTTGAATGTAACAGTAGTGCTCAAGATTGATGGGAGGCATTTAAAATACGCTTAGTCTAAATGTAGGCCCTCATCATCTAAAGTGTTATTAATATTAATGAGTTCTGAGAATGTGTGCTTTATATTCACATTATGCTTGAGTCAAGTGTTGATGAACTGTATTACTGTACATGAAGTTTAAATAATTGAAATTGATGAGATGCTTAATAATAATGTTAATATTCAATTGTATTGAGTCAGCCTAGGAAACATGCTAGAACCAAGATAATAGAAAACAATCTATTAACATTTTAAGCTTCCAATGGATAATATAATTTATGCCTATCTGAGGACTGGCTGCTCACCACCTTTGAGTACCCCCCCCCGCCACACCCTCTGCATAATGTCGGCGTCATTATGTGCTTGTGTGCGAGATTTTTGTTCATTATTTGTCCACAATTCCTAACACATTTTTGACCTCTGCTTGAAGGTCAAAAATGTGTTAGGAATTTTTTTTGTCTCCAAATCCTATGTATCATTTTTCACCACTTTTATTGTCTGTCCAACAGATCTCACTTGTAAATTAGTCTTCGAGGCTCAATGTGACTTATCTGTTTAAATATTATTATTATTATTATTATTATTATTATTATTATTATTATTATTATTATTATTATAAATAAAGGTTGAATGAATGAATGAATGAATGTTTACCTTTGTATGTCCATTTTACTGTCTAGCAAAGACACCATAGCTCATTTTATGCTCATTTTGCTATGATTTTAAATGTTTAATTGACTGACACAAATTATGCTGTATTATCTTCTTCAAAAGCAGAAATATATTGCATAGGCCACACAATACAGATGGTCCTCAAATACACAAAGATGGACCCAGCTATTTTAAACTGGCCCTGTGTGTAGGTGTGTTTGTTGCCTCTCACTTGTCTGCTGGAGATGGGCACAATGCCCCTGCAACCTTTACCAGAATTATGTTAAATAAGATTTATGTATGTATGTATGTACATGTGTACAGTATGTATGGAAGCTACGAGGAGACAGGGCCATCTCTGTCAGTGCCCCTAAGTTATGGAATGCTCTGCCTTTACACATTTGACAGGCTCCCTCACTGTCCATTTTTAAAACCCTGTTTGAAAACTCATCTATACTCATTGGCCTTCAACCCAACTGGGACTTGATTTTATCTTTTTTTATAGATTTTACCTGTTTAACTTGTCATTTTATTGTATTTTAAATTGAGTTTTTAGTTCACTGTGTGTTAGTTTTGTAGCTCTGTTTTAATGCTTTCTTTTATCTTGTTTGTTTCTGATGTTCAGCACTTTGTTTCAGCTGTGGCTGTGTTAAAGCGCTTTATAAATGAAGCTGATGATGAAGATGATGATATATGTATGTATGCATTATTTTTCTTCTTCTTTTGGCTGCTCCCTTTTTCAGGGATTGCCACAGCAAACTGTCACACGAAGACGGCAATTATTTTTACACCGAATGCCCTTCCTGACGCAACCACAGACACTGAGCTACCACAGCTCTCTGTATGGAGCAGAGAGCTGGGATATATTTATGTATGTATGTATGTCTTCTTCTTTGTCTCCTTTAGCCAAAAATATACAATGAAATTTCTCCCACAAGTCAATCTTCAGTAAATCACACCTTTTCATTTTCACTGTTTTATGTTAGTGAGGTTAATAAATTGTTAAAATCAGAATCAGAATAAGCTTTATTATCATGCACTGAGGTACAGCGAGAACATGTATGTAGTCGCCTGAAAGTTGGACGGAATGTACGAAGCTGCAGCTACTTTTTCTAAGCGCGGTCTTCTTATCCTTTTTCAGAATAATAATCTTAGATATAAAAAGTGGGAAGAACCATGAGGGTAGATAGTGGTATAACAAAAAAGATCTTTCACATCTTGTCTATCAGGACACGTTTTGACACATCATAAAACTCTACCAGCAAGCACAATTAAAAACAGATTACATATGCATTTGAGGTCGAGGTGGTGAGATTTGTCCATGAGCCTTTTTCAGATCAGCCACAGTTCTGATGATGTTGTTCAGCCAGCAGTTCTGATAAGCTTGCACAGAAAGTTCTCCGGGGG
>JBBPBX010001889.1:55334-65891 GCA_038048925.1 Garcialebias charrua | reverse complement strand
TATAACTCAGTTTTGGATTTGATTCCGAAACGTTTTACACCGGATGGGAGCAGGGATGCCTTGTCTGTAAATTAGACTAACAAAGTTCTCTGAGTAGCCTCTGTTGTTATTTGGGAGGTGTTGTTTGTCAATTTACATACAGTTTTGTGTCTTCTAACAGAGACCTCAAGGGAACCTCCTGGTGTGATCTTTCAATTTACATGTATGTGTTACAAACCCCTTTTGTTAAGCTGGGATGGGTCGTTTTGTCAATTTAAATAGAATGGGCATGTTAGTTAATTTGTGGTGTTTTTTCAGTTTCCAATTTCACATGTTGGTGCGTGACTTGTAAGCCTGTATAAAACTTCTCGTTCTCACAGCTTCCATTCAGAATTGAAAAAGACTTCTGGACAGAAGTCGAAACGTTTTCTGCAACAAATAAAGTCCAGTTGATCCTGTATTGAACGCCTTTTTTGATTTCATCATGTCCTGGACGACTGAGAATCTTCACCAGCATAATGGATGGATGAATTAAAAAAATATTTCCTATAGGTGGCGCAGTTAGTAGAGCTCCTACCTCTCAATGAGAAGGCTGCCAGATTGAATCAAGAACAAGGGTCCTTTCATGGTGGAGTTTGCATGTTCTCTCTGTGCATACATGGGTTTTCTCTGGGTATAACAGTTTCCTCCCACAGACCAAAAAACATGCATGTTTGGCTGATTGGTAACTCTAAATTATCCCTAGTTATCAGTGAGTGAATGGTTGTTTGTCTTATTTGTATTATTGTGTCCCTGTGATGGCCTGGAGACCTGTCCAGGGTGTCCCCCACTTCTCGCACAGTGACTGCTGAACATGGGTATGTGACCCCTGCTACCCAAAACGGAAGAAGTGGGTAAAAATAATGGATGGATAGATGGAATAACAGTACAGAAGTCATCATTGTTCATTGAGAAGCCTGGTCGCTACAGAGATAAATAATTATTCAGTCTATTTGTCCTAAATCTGTGCAGCAAAACCTGTGTCTAGAAGGTAGCAACATAAACACACAATGGAATGAGTGATCAGGATCTACCAGAATCTGCCTGATCTTTTTCACTGAACCTTGCCTTGTGTAGATCAGTGAGGTTCTGTAGCGCTATGCCAGCAGTTTTGCTGCACATCCTGACAATCCCCTAGAGTTTGTTACTCTGTTTACAAGTCAAAAACCCAACCCAAGTTGAAGGTGAAAGTTAAGAGACTCAAGAAAACATGAATAAATAATAATAATAATGTCTTTTCCTGTCATCTGCGTATGTTTCCCATACACAGACGAAATTCGTCTCTGCATTTAACCCAACCACATACCAGGTGGTGCAGTGAGCAGCCCGAAAGCGCCCGGGGAGCTGGAGAAATAGGTGTGCACTCATAGACACCCCAAGGTGGGTAGTGGCCGGGGCGCGAACCCGCGTCCTTCGGGTCCCAAGTCAAAAGCCCTGCCACTACACCATCTTAAAACATTCTCGTAAAAGTAAAATCAACATTAAAACCACAGAGCTTCATATAAAAATACTTTATCTGATGGGTCATTTTACAAAGTGAGTTCACATGGGGGTCAAAGGTCAGTTTGTCATCAAGAACAATGCCTAGATATTTATATTGATGCACCACTTCGATAGCTTCACCATTAATGACCACATCACTGACAACCGAAGAGTCTTTTCTCAAATCAATGACCATCTTCTTTGTCTTAGAAACATTCAACTTTAAAAAGTAAGACACACCATTCAGTGAAGTCCCCGACCACATGCCCAGGGTCTGGGTCATCACTGCTGAGAAGGAACAGGATAACAGAGTAATCAGCAAATCTGGTTATGTTTTGTATACAGTGTATGTTGGTGGTTTTGCAGACCAAGACACATTTTTTACTTGAAGGAGGTTAAGAAAACATCCACAAAATATATACCGTATTTAAATTAATTCTGGTCTTCTGCTTCCATCCTAAAGTTTGTTGTACCCCTAAAAATGAGAAAGTTCACAGACACACATGCATGCACCCATTTCAAGCATTATAGCTATGACATTGATGTAATGCTTTGTGTCACTTGGCTTTTGAATCATGCAGTATAAAGGGGACTGGCTTCCATGAAGGCAAATGCTCAATGTCATATTGATGCCCTTTGTCTTCTATGGTGATGTGATGAAAACTCAGTTCAGCTCGGACTAGGATCTACCAATTACCCCAAATTGTACAGATGCTTAATATGAAATAAATGAATGGGTTCAGACAATGCTGTCTTTTATGCAAGTACCTTTAATTAACTACAATGCTTAGAAAATCAAACAAAATCTTTACATTTGATTTATTGGTTCTATTAAAACAGTGCATTTGGAAAGCACAAAAGAAAGCTTCATTGTTAAATTAGATCTTCCTGAAACTCAATTCTTTTTCACTGGGTCTTGGGCAAAACAAAAAGGGAATATGTAAAACAACCTACACTATCTGAAACACATTTTTCACACTCTAGACAGATTTTTACATGTGCTTTGTTAAACAGCTTGTGCTTTGTTAAGCAGTAGCGGAACAGCTTATTAGTTATTTAGAAAAAAAAAAAACAGCTTATTTGTCCAGTCCAGTTTGGGTTTCGTTCTGGTTACTCAACAGAACTGGCTACCTCCTACCTTACAGACAATATTAAAAGATCTTTAGATGATGGTAAGGTAGTTGGAGCAGTATTCCTGGACTTGAGAAAAGCCTCTGATACAGTGAACCATGACATGCTCTTACATAAACTCAGTAAATATAACTTCTCCAAGTTAGCAATCAGCTGGTTTAGATCACATCTAAAAAAATAGGGAACAGTGCGTCAAAGTTAATGGAATGAAATCCAGCCCCCAAACATGTACCATGGGAGTTCCACAGGGTTCCATTTTAGGACCATTGCTTTTCTGTTTATACATCAACGACTTACCGGACAGTTGCAAATACGCCAAATGTCAGATGTATGCAGATGATGCCATCATATATGTATCTGCAAAGACTCCACAACAGGCAAGAGAGTTACTGAACAGGGAGATGGAGGAAGTGTCTCACTGTTTGACTCTGAACTGCAACAAAACAGTCTCAACGTGTTTCACTATCCGGTGTAAAGTCTGTAACTTTTCAATTGTGATTGATCAAAAGGAAATCCAAAAAGTGGAAGAGTTTAAATATCTGGGTGTCATTTTAGATTCCCACCTTAACTTTGAGGCTCACATTAGGAAAATGTTTAAAACCATTAAGACAAATATAAATTGTTTTCGTCTTATAAGATCTTGTTTATGTGGAAAATCTGCTCAGTTGTACCTTCATGCCATGATTATGTCTCATTTCTCATACTGTGTCACTGTCTGGAGCCAGCAACTCAATCGGCTTTAAAACCTATGAGGATGTTGTACTCACAAGCACTGAAAGTTCTAGACCAAAAACCATTGAAGTGGCACCACTGTAAAATACTTGATAAATATAACCTATTAAGCTTTGACAATTTTTTAAAATTTTCTTGTTTAAAATTAACTTTTAAATGTATTAATGGTCTTGTCCCTGAGCTGGTGAGCAGAATGATTTTAAAAGTCAGCAGCTCAGGAGTTGCAACAAGAGGTGCAGCTGATGGAGACTGTAAACCTGCAAAATACAAAACATCATTTGGTCAATGCTCCTTCTCATTTAAAGGTCCCCATATCTGGAATAGTTTACCATCAGCAATAAAACATTAACTGATCTTAGAGTTTTTAATTCCCGGGTGAACAAATGGTTGAAAAAAACCAAATCTGTGAACACTGAACTCCATGGGGACAGAGGAGCAGCTGTGTGTGTGAGGGAACTGTTTAATCCATTTAAACTTAATTAAATTTTAATTTTATTTTAGATGTTTTTATATAGGGAACTGTTTAATCTTAATTCCATTTTAATTTTATTTTAGCTGTTTTTATATAAAAGTCCAACCAAGGACTGGGTTTGCAAATTAGCCTGGGGCTAGAAAACCTTTGTACAAGACAACGGTTGCTTCGTTTTTAACATGTAACATTGTTTATTGTGCTGTCCTTGTTCAAATAAACTTGAATAAAACGGAAAAGGCCAAGAATCCAAAAAAGCTAAGTCTGGTCCTCTGGACATTCAAAAAACAAAACAAAACAAAAAAACTGTAGAAACGTTTCGTCTTTCGTCCGAAAGACTTCCTCAGTCTGAGAAGCTGTGTTCAGTTCAGTCTTAATACTCAGACTCCAGCCAGCCATCAGGTGAAAAGAAGGAACCCAGACCCAGACCAGTGGTCATTCCGTATGTTGCGGGAGTTTCAGAGACATTGAGACGTTTATTTTCTAAACACAACGTCCCAGTGGCTTTTAAACCCCAAAATACATTACGGCAAAGACTGGTTCATCCCAAAGATCCAGTCCCCCGGCACAAACAGAGTAATATTGTGTATGCTGTTCAGTGTCAGGAGGGCTGTGATCAGTCTTATATCGGGGAAACTAAACAGCCACTGGCCAAAAGGATGGCCCAGCACAGAAGATCAACATCATCAGGTCAGGACTCTGCGGTCTACACTCATCTCCAGGCCAGCGGTCACTCTTTCAGGGATGAAGATGTTCACATCCTTGATAGAGAGGAACGATGGTTTGAGAGAGGAGTAAAGGAGGCCATCTTTGTGAAAAGAAACCGTCCATCATTAAACAGGGGTGGAGGCCTCCGGGTTCAACTGTCTCCCTCTTACAATGCTGTTATTGCTAGTATCACTCAGCCCTCTGTGAATAGCAAACAACCATCAGGGTGCTAATGATCCATTGTTAGGCTGATGGCCCTCCTTGATCATGTGAGCAGCTGGTTTCAGGCTGTCATCAGCCAACTGGTTGTGTAACACTGTGAGAGGGTGCTATTTATAAGACTGAGCTGAACACAGCAACTCAGACTGAGGAAGTCTTTCGGACGAAAGACGAAACGTTTCTACATTTTTTTTTGCTTTGTTTTGTTTTATTTTTTGAATGTCCAGAGGACCAGACTTAGCTTTTTTGGATTTTTCTACCTGGATTATTGAGCATGCATCAGGGTAAAAGGCCAAGAAGTTTCAATTTTGTAAAAAAGAGAGAGAGAGAAAATTAAGTGACCAGAGAACAAAATGAGTGGCATGGAGGAAGTTTTAATATTGAGTTGTTTTTATTTTCAAATTCTCCATCTTAAAAAGCCTCAATGTTATACAAAGTTTGTTGACATTTGGAGATTTAGCGCTTGGCTTAGCAACAAGATTGTTTTGTTTACAAGAGTGCCTGTTTCAAAACTCATATTTTGTTGGTCTGTATTGATATCAGGATTTTCAGGCATAAATTGGATAAAGTGGAATCCACAAGATTCACAATGATGTCAAGCATTACAGTATATGAAGAGGTATGCTTGTTTATTGGCATTGGGAAGAGAAAATAAAGTCAATTTACCGGTAACTGTAAATAAAAGGACTCCAATTGAACAGACTACATATTTAGGAAGACATACCTGTTGGAAACCTGATATGTTGTTGCTTCTGTGCTTGGGAGACTGCGACTAAGGGAAAACTCAACGCAATCTGTTGACTCCTTAGATTTAAAAAAATGTTATTAACTGACTAGGTATGTGAATGCTTCTATACAGTATCCTGAGACAAATTCTGTTGTGATTTGGCCAGTGGTGGGATGTATCTAAGTACAAGTTTCTGTACTTAAGTACATTTTCATGTACTGTATCTATACTTTAATTAAGTAGAATTAAATGTGGGTACTTTTACTTTCACTCCACTACATTTTACATGGAGTATCTGTACTTTCTACTACACTACATTTCTATAATGTGTTGATTTCTATAATGTGTTTAGTTACATTCACGTTGCAGCTTTTTGATTTGTTGTTAGTTTGAAAGTAAATGATGTTGAGAGGGGAGTTGGTCCATTGAATCACTGCAAACTGGACAGGTAACATTAGACCCGCCTTCAAGAAGAGCTGGACCGATGATGTACAAGTATATTCTAGTATGAACGTCATTGAGCTGGGAGCACCAACAGCACCACTAACACACCCAAAATGGATTCCACCGCGGAGAGTCAGCCAGAATATACACAACACCCATGACCTTATTGAAAGACCATTGAAAGATTACTGAAATATTATTGAAAGACTCAGTACAGCAGGACCAATTTTCTCCTACAAAAGAGCCAGACTGGACTCAAAATACTTTGAAAACCAACTTCTTCTGAACTTGAACAAGAAATTATTGCTGCAATATTAAAATGTGTCAGTTCATGGGATGTTAGGACAGGAGACAAGAGATGTCTCCAAATGTTCCAACACTCAGACTGGCCCACTTTAGATCATGACCTATTTTTGTTAAAATAGTGTAATTATAGCCTTACATCAGGGCAGATTCCCTTTTAGGGGCACTCCCCCGACTTTTCCTCACCCTGCATGGCTTTTTGTCTTGTCTGCAGCTCCTCAGCAATCATATCTCGAACGCAAATTGACATCAGAAGCATTATTAATGTGGAAGTGGAGATACACTGGACGGGGGGTCTGGGGGTCCTCCCCCAGAAAATCTGGAATAAAGTAGATGCCATTTCCAGCATTCTGGTGTATTTTAATGGGTTGTTTAACATCTAGTTTTACCTACATAAGTAACACATGATTCAATAACTGTTTTAGAGTTATAGGCACAACAAGAAGTAACCTGACCAGCAGCTCTCCTTGTGTGAATAGAGCATGCTACACTTCTCTCAGCATCATAGCCATAGTCTAAGAAACACAGTGTAGCCCAAGTTAACTTTTAAGTAAAAAAACAAACATCACTAGCCAATATGAAATAATAATAATAATCCCTCCTTACTAATGGCCTAGCATGAAGCAATATGATCATCATCCATCGTGTTTATTAGTAACTTCAAATACGGGGGCACACAGCCTGGCTTCCGGCTCTGGACGAGGCAGCAGCTTCTTTCCTTCCCTCCCCCGACATTTCCTCACCCTGCATGGCTTTTTGTCTTGTCTGCAGCTCCTCAGCAATCATATCTCGAACGCAAATTGACTATGGATTTAGTTTCGTGGACAATCAATTCTATTGACAAGATTTTTTTCTACAAAACGGCAAGGTCCCGGAGAACCAGCTTGCTCTTCGCAGACGCACTCTGTGGGACACGTCATGGATTCCTGGGGAGAGTGGAAGGTGTTGTGTCTGTCAGTTCTATCTGTGGAGGATGTGGACGATTTGTAATTGGATTTATGATAGTAGGCGCTTTGCTTTTTGGCGTTGGTGGAGCACTGATCTATCGGAAAATGAGGAAGACTTCAGCGACGATTAATGCCATGTCGAAGCTCCCGAGTCAAAGTGAGAGTGTGATCCATAAATCAGCTGCTTTCCGAGCTAAACCAGAAGGTGGACGCGATCTCTGAGAATCGCAGACCACCCGCATGGCTTGGGACTCATGGATGCTGTAGTGGTCAACATCTGGAGGAGGAATCATAGCTTGAATCAGTGAAAAGTTCCCACTATTGGATCATATTGGATCAGATCGTCCAGCAGGACTCAAGGCTGCAGGAAATTACATTGTCTGCCTGAAGTGAAAATTATGTTATCTCTATCTGACTTCCCAAACAGCCTTGGAAAGGTTGGATATCAAATTTCTCCTGAGACATGTGTTACTGAGGACACCAGCTGTATCCACCTATCGCATTACCCACCCCCTCCCCCGAGATCTTTCTGTGAGCGTTTATCGGAGGTGCCAGCTGGTAACATCAGCAGAACTGTTGCTATCTGAAAAGGCTCATGGACTAAATCTCACTGCCTCGACCTCAAATGCATATGTGATTTGTCTTAAATATGCTTTCTGGTAGAGTTTTTTTGATTTCTCATATAGTGTCCAAACAGACAAGATGTGAAATATCTATTTTGTAATACCACCACTTATCCTCATGTTATCTACCCTTTTTTTCCATATCTAAGATTGTGGCGGTGCCGTATGGCTGCGGCTTTGTGCACTTGTCCCATCTTAAGACTGTTAGGGTCCTAGCTCAGGGACCGTGGAAAGAACCCATATGCAGACAGGACTCGGGAGGCAAAGTACAAAAATAAATACTTTAATAGTAGAAACAGAAAGAGGCTGACAATGGCAGCATAAACTTACATAACTCGATGAAACAGGACTAAGAGGAACCCAAAACGATGACGAACCGACAAGGAATAGGACTCATAGGGGAACTTAAATACACACAGCATGTTCCAGAAGGAAGGCACAAGACAGTCTGAACATGTGCAATGGCGACAAGCCTTGACTATATAACAAACTGCTACTATGCGTGGACAGGTTGGTGTTTGTGATGGGTCAGCATTGCTGAACATTACGGAGCTGACGGTGATGTGTGGGTAATATTTGGGTAGTGAATCTGATGCTAATCACAGTGAGCTGCTGCAGCAGCAGTGAAGCCACAGACTTACAGGTTGCTGCTGCTTACAGGTGACACAGCATAAAACGCGTAGTATCCTGACCTGCATTTGAACCGGATCCTGCCAGAACAAAATCTGGGAACTTTTTATTTTGACAGGGTGCATTCCAGCAACTCTGCTCAGTTTTGGCAAATCACAGGCCTACTAATAATAAAGTTATGAACACTTGACTGCCTTGTCACTTTGGGAGCCATGCTTGAACCATGTCGCTCCCCTCTGCTGCTGAGATGACGAATAAATAACCGATACCTCCTCAATCCTCAGCTGCTGTTTCTATGACGCTCTGGACGCTTGTCACCCACAGCATGCATGTGACAAAGAGTAAACTCAAAGCAAGATGATACCTGCCCCTCTTTCCCCTTTCTGAGATGACTTTTTTTTTTGTTTTATCCATGTTTGTCAAAGCACAATTTTTATGTTTTTTTTTGTGTGTGTGTGTAAATACAGAAGTAATGTTTAATATGTTAGGAGCTGTGGCGGCTGCTCATTATTTTTCATGGGGGGGCGCCATCTAGTGGTCTTGAGCTTGGACCTTGAAAATTGCCAAGTGCTCAGTGCAGTATTTTTGTTTCATGAATGGTTTTAATTTTTTTATCTGCTTAGAACAACAGATGAAATTTAGTTTTGTGTTAAATTCAGATGCCAAGTCAAGTCAGATTTATTTATAGAGCACATTTAAAACAGAAACTGTTACCAAAGTGCTTAAGACTGGCACTATCAGGATATTGAAATTAGTACAATATTCACCAGAGGGTAGCCAAATGGCTCTTTTAGGAATTTTGTATCCCTTGAGATAATGATCATGCGTGGAGACTTTTAAGCCCGAGATACACTGAAGCGTCCTCCGTATACGCGCGTATACGCGCATATTTTGTGCGTATGTTTTCGCTTCTATACTTCAGAAACTATACGCTCGCGTTCTCCTTGTTGTAATATGAGCAGCTGCACACGGAGAGGACTCAACTGAGCTCGCTGATTGGTCACTTGCTGACACGCCTACTGAAATGATTGACAGGCAGCTTTCACTCAGCTCATGTAGCTCGCTTGAAGACCGCGGCGGTGTTCTCATGCGGTGTTTCTACTATATATGTTATAAAAAGTTCTCTCAGAAATAAAAATAATAACAGGGAGTGCTTTTCCTGCAGCACACAGCCCACCAGGGATATTTAAAACATCGCCGCACCCAGGTAGGACCTGAATTCATTCATTTCAATCATCGAGTGAACGGAGGAAGAAGCGGTTACTTGACTTTAGGCAAAAAAACAAAAGAAAAGGCCCGATCAGCGATAAAGAAGGGGAATTTATTTAATTTGTGTAACATACAAAACAGTCCGGCGCCGGGGAAGTTTATGTTCAGACACCGCGCATCGCGTATGCGTAGTAAAAAAAATACTTTTGCGCGTACGTGCCCTGAGGGGCTACGCGGGGCTACGCTTTTGCCACAGCGTACGTACGCTGCGTATAGGCGTATCGTGAGGACGCTCGAGTGTATCTCGGGCTTCATTCTGCATGTTAGTGTGAAACAGGGGGGTGATGGGTGCTCTTACTGCTAGCAAAATGCCTTGAGAGACTGGTGTCCACTGTTTGCCAATGAATAGCAAAACATTCCAATGTAATTGCTGGCTTTACACCTCTGCAACATCCTCTGTGTGTGAAGACACTCACTTCTTTCACCTCAGTATTGGAAGAGCAGCAAATATGCCTAAATTTTATAGTGTAAAAGAAACTTTGAACATGCTTCTGAACAATGTCAACCCCTGCGATTCAGATGGTGAAGAAATAATCTTTCAGTTGAGTTCTGATGAAGAAATGTCTTCTGGTAAGATTTTTTTAATTTTCTACTTAGGCAGTTATTGGCTGTTGTGTTTTATGGAAGAGGCCCACTGTAACTTTATACTGAATTGGTCAGATAAAAGTGACCAATATAATCCCACCTTCAGATAAAAGTGGCCAATACAGGTAGTCCTTGACTTACAACGTTTCGGCTATACGAACGGATGTAGAAATGGAACTCGTTCGTAAGTCGGGGATCACCTGTACAATCCCGCATTCAGATAAAAGTGACCAATATAATCCCACCTTCAGATAATAGGGTAAGACAACA
>JBBPBX010001889.1:32495-55203 GCA_038048925.1 Garcialebias charrua | reverse complement strand
TATATACTGTATATATATATATATATACATATACCATACCATACCATACCATTTTATTTATAAAGCACTTTAAACAGGAACAAGTCCACACCAAAGTGCTGGACAAACAAACACGCAACAGGCAACACATACAATGAAGTACAACACGAAAAACATAAAAACATTGCAGATCATAAATCAAACGATCCAATACAAATCAGCTGGCATTGAAAGCAATGGAGTAGTAGTGAGTTTTTAACCGGGATTTGAAAACCGAGAGGGAGGGGGCCTGTTTGATGAGCAGCGGTAACTCGTTCCAGAGTCTTGGGCCTGCTACAGAGAACGCCCTGTCACCCCTGCGCTTAAGGCGAGTTTCTGGAACTATTAAGAGTACCTGATCCTCTGACCTCAAAGCACGTGGAGGGACATATGGGTGTATCAGATCCGAGAGATAGGCGGGGGCGAGACTGTTCAGCGATTTGTAGACATACATGAGAATTTTGAATTGGATTCGAAGATGAACCGGTAGCCAGTGAAGGGAGGCCAAGACTGGTGTAATGTGCTCTCTTTTGCGTGTGCT
Organism: Garcialebias charrua; assembly: GCA_038048925.1. NCBI lineage: Eukaryota > Metazoa > Chordata > Actinopteri > Cyprinodontiformes > Rivulidae > Garcialebias > Garcialebias charrua. Next base: position 54,644 of record JBBPBX010001889.1, on the reverse strand, counting down.
GGTTAAAAATCGGGCAGCTGCGTTCTGAACCAGTTGTAATCGTGCAATGGTGGCTTGACTGACGCCAAACAGAAGTGAATTGCAGTAATCAAGCCTAGATGTAATGAATGCGTGAATCACTGTCTCCAGGTGCTTTTTGGATAATATGGGCTTCAGCTTAGACAGACGCCTCAGCTGGAAAAAACAGGATTTGACGATCATGTTTACATGACTGTTGAGTTTCATGGAAGGATCCATTATCACTCCCAGATTTTTGACTTTTTGTTTTTCGGACAGGGGTAGAGCAGACAGGTCAATGCAGTGGTTTGAGGTTGTGTCATTGGGAAGGAACAATATGGCTTCAGACTTCTTATCATTGAAGCTTAAGAAATTTAAAGCCATCCAGTCCCTGATGTCAGCCAGGCAGTCGAGCAGAGGTTGAATAGAGCCTGTACCATTTTGTCTTAGGGGGAAGTAGATTTGACAGTCATCAGCGTAGAAGTGGAAAGGTATATTGTGTTTCCGGAAAATAGCACCGAGTGGCAGCAGGTATAAGGAGAACAAGAGAGGACCCAGGATGGACCCCTGCGGAACCCCCCATTTAAGAGCCGCCACTGCAGAAGTAAAATCATTGATGGACACACAAAAAGACCTGTCAGAGAGGTAGGATCTGAACCAGTTTAGGGCTGATCCTGAGATGCCCACCCACTGCTCCAACCTAGCAATGAGGATCTCATGGTCGATGGTGTCGAAAGCGGATGTGAGGTCCAATAGGACAAGCAGCACAGAGTCACCAGTATCTGTGGATAGAAAGATGTCGTTAAAAACCTTCAGTAGGGCAGTCTCAGTGCTGTGGAGGGATTTGAAGCCAGACTGGAATAGCTCGGGGATAGCGTGATCCTCCAGGAAGCACTTTAGTTGGGACTCAACTATTTTCTCTAGAAGTTTAGAAACAAATGGGAGTCTGGAGACAGGCCTGAAGTTGGATAATACTGACGGGTCGAGGTTTGGTTTTTTCAGGAGGGGTTGAACAGCAGCATGTTTTAATGATTTTGGCACCACACCCGAGGATAGACTGCTATTTACAATCGAGAGAATGGAGGGACCTAGAGTGTGAAAAACCTCCTTTAGAAGCCGAGGGGGGACCACATCGAAGGGGGAGCCAGATGGTTTCATGCTACATGACCTGCTCTAGAGAGGACAGAGAGACTGGTTCAAAATGTTCAAACACAGCAACAGATTGAGGTGGGATGGATGGATCGTGAGATGGGGGAGAAATGAGAGCCCTGGTGGTTGCGATTTTATCTAAAAAGAAATGTTGGAAGTTCTCGCACAGCTCAGTCGAGGCTTCCATGGGTGATTGTTCAGTGAGGTGGAGAACAGAGTTTAGGGTGGAGAACAGAACTCGAGGGTTACGTGAATTTGCAGCAATGATATCAGAGAAGTATTGTGATTTAGCAGTTTTCACTGCTTTCTGATATCGGCGCCAGCTCTCTTTTACCATCTCAAAAGAGACCTGCAGACTGTCTTTTTTCCACTTCCTCTCCACCTTTCGGCATTGCTGCCTAACAGCTCTGGTCGTGTCGTTCAGCCACGGTTCAGCCCTGAGTTTTGGTCTCCTAGATTTAATAGGCGCCACTTGGTCCAAAGCCTTTAAACAAACAGAGTCAAACTGGTTTGTCAGCTCCTCAGTGCTGGAGAGGAACCCCGGGGGCTGAATTAACATGTCATTGTTGTAGACCTCAGTGAAACGTGCGGCAGTTAAATGGTTAACATTCCTGCCTTTACGTGCAGAAATGCATGTTTTAGGTGTTACATGGGGGATGGTGACCTGAAAATTCACTGGCCTATGATCTGAGAATGCATTGTCTCCTATTTCAAGGTTTGAAACGGTCACATCACATGTTAAAACAAGGTCCAACAAATGTCCACGCTGCTGTGTGGAAGAGTTCACGTGTTGAGTTAAATTAAATGAGTCCAATAAATCTAAAAAGTCCTTAACCATGGGCTTCTCAGGACAACACACGTGCAAGTTGAAGTCGCCTGAAATGACGACCCGAGAATATTTAGCTGTAATTTCAGCCAAGAAATCAGAAAACTCGCTGATGAAGTTCTTAGAACGAGGCGGCCGGTAGACAAGAGCACACAAAGTTACAGGTGAATGTCCGAGTTCAAACACAGTCAGCTCAAAGCTAGAGCAGGAGACTGGAATGGACAGTTGTTTACAGTCAAAAGTTGATTTGAAGATAGTTAATAACCCACCGCCACGACCTGATGGTCGCGGGTCGTTAAAAAACAAACAGTTTGGTGGTATTATTTCCGTCAGCGCGCTGGACTCACCAGACGACATCCACGATTCTGTGATGCAGAAAAAGTCCAAGTCGTGCTCTTCAAAGTAATCCCTGAGGATGAACGTTTTGTTGCAAACAGATCGGGCGTTGACAACACAGAATTTGATGATATCCGAGCTAGCCGCTGATGAGCTGCTAGCAGCTGATGTGCTAACAGCTGGTGGGGGAGCGCCCCGCGGCTCGCTGCCCACAGAGAGCTGCTCCGGCTGCAGATCCTCGTTGTTTTCCTGGTCCGTGCACGCGGGAGACTGGCGATGAGAATCGAGACCATCAGCTGAAGACAGCGAGGCAGAACGCCGGGCTCTGAGCTTCACCAGCCGGCCAGCTCGTGAGCCGCGTTTCTTCCTCCGAGTCGATCGATTTCTCCGTGCAGGCTGGTGCGAAGAGCAGCGGAGGTAAACGGGCAGCTCGTCTCCGAGCAACGGGGGCAGAGGGGGCCTCCCCGATCCCGAGGTACGCTCATACTGGCCCGAATCAGCGACATCCGCGGCAGCAAACCGTAAATCCAGAAGCTGCTTCCGATCATAAACCAGCAGTGTAGTTATGTCTCCAATGAAGAACGAACAAAACACAAAAATTCCAAACACCCACAGGAGAGGTGGACACGCAGCCATGCTTACGGGCGCCATCTTGGATACAGTATATATATATGTATATATATATATATATATATATATATATATATATATATATATATATATATATATATATATATATATATATATATATATATATGTATTCATTCATTCAACCTTTATTTATACAGGCTAGCCTCGTTGAGCCACGGTGACTCATTTACAAGAGGGACCTACATATATATTTATATATAAATATGCCCCCAAGGCCTCCTCCACGCCAACAGAATGGCCTCATATACATACCAATGGATGCAAAAATGCTAATTCAATTAGTCATTTGACTAACTCCCCTGGGAACTACAGTTAGGCCCTGTTTACACGGACACTGTGTGGGGGAAACGGATGTTTTGGGTATGTTAATTAGGTGAAAAGTTTTGCGTTGACACGGTCGAATTCTGTGGATACGACTCTCTCCCCCTCCACCCCCCGTCCTCATGATTTCACTGTAGTTACCATGCTGGGCCATTAGATGGCGCTGTGATTTTTGGAACCTTCACTACTGCGCATGCGTGCTGCCTGAGGTAAACAGAGCGAGGCAGCCTGCCTCGTCTGCTTTTCCTCTCTGGCTAAAATCAGCTAACTACAAGTTGTTGTCAACAAGTTAACAACAAGTTAAAGCTGGAATTTGGATAAGAGTCAACAGATTTGAGTCAGTGGGACCCGCTTCATCTAACAAGCTGCACACCAGACGCTGAGTGGACTGTGGACCAGAACCGGACTTTACTCCGTGATAAACAGCTGACTTACAGCAGGTAAATCAACGTTCTTAATATAATGTTTGCTTGTGTTTACTTTGATCACACAACAACTGAGTTTTTTTTTTTTTTTATTTATTTCTGCCAGGTGGAGAAGCTGTCGTTCCAACAGGCTGATGGTTCTGAGGTTCTGATGGGTCCAGATGAACACACAGCAAGAGTCCAGTTCATTAACGTAGTTACAGTTCGGTTCACGTGTTTTAATAGTGTGTTCAGTTTAATTCTCAGTGTTTGTGTTGTAAACTTTGTGGTGCTGAATAAATAAATAAATAAAAAATAAACCTGGTGTCTTCATTTTCACAGCACGTTACGCACTGTTTAAAAAATGTAACGAGTCCAGATAGATACTGTAGTTCAGATAAATTTAAACATCTCCCACGCCAACATAAATACTGTTTATTATTGTTAAACTGTTATATTTTGCAGCGTGACACGTGAAATGTCAGACTGTCCGCGCATGCGGGCTGCGCGCATGTGGTTGACACAAAAGCTCCACGGGAGATGTTTACATTATCAGCGGGGGGTCTGCGAAAAACTTCCACCTTGAGAGCAGGGTCAGAAAAGTATCGGAGTCAAAGAGGGGGGCCAGCAGCGTCGTGTAGGCGATAAGCAAAGTCGCAAAGAGGAAGTAGCGGTTACACTCAAAATACACGCCGTGTAAACTGGCCCTTAGAATAGCCAAATGGCTCAAACTAGGGTCATGCTGGTGTTAACAAAAAGATCACATCTTCAAATAAAATGTAACAAGATATATTTACAGCACATTTATATTCATGTAATATTGATGAATGTTCAGTGGTAAATAAATGGGAACAAATATTTTATCTTTAGAATTTTGCATCATATCCTAAGACTACCTTTTGAAATTACTTTAATACATCCTATATTTTCCATTCATTCAACCTTTATTTAGGCAGGTTAATCTCATTGAGCTTCGAGGACTCATTTACAAGAGAGAGACCTGTTTTCAACAAAGAATGACAACAGGGACAACAATAGACTTTCATAAGAGAGGCATACAGATTTATTTATTTTTTCTAAACAAATTTAACTAAAAAAAAGTCAAAGTAGCAAAACAGCTAGATTATAAGGCAAATGTAGGAACATGTCTGTATTGGTTCTAGCCAGGAGTCCAACAGATTCTTAAAACCATTCAGAGAGGTCAAGGTCTAGAGCTTCACATCTTTTTGTAAGACATTCCAGGAAGCAGGAGCAGAGTAGGAGAAGGCCCTTTTTCCAAGTTCAGTCCTCACTGAGGGAACACTGCAGGTAGTCATGTCCTGAGAGCGCACACTGTAGCTGCACTCATGCTGTTTGATGTCTCCTCCATCATCCATCCATCCATCCATCCATTATCTTCTGCTTCTGGGTCGTTGGGGCAGCAGCTTTACCAGGGCCATCATCCATCCATCCACCTATGACAAACAACACACACAGCATGTCGCTGAGCACACATTTAAAAACTTGCATATGTTTATAACAAGTATTTTACATAATTGTGACAATTGAATCTATAAAACTTATTTTTTCAGTTTTAAAAATATCTGTGAGAGAAGTGAGTGCTGAGATTTATTGAAGCAAAACAGCTCAAAGTTCAAAAGAGCAACGCATAAGGTAAGAGTAGTTTTTGAATATGTCCTGGATGACTGAGAATCTTAACCAGCACAACATATAATTCATATATACTTTATTGATGCCAAAGTGAAATTAAATGTTAAACTCATCTTTGTTTCATTATGCTGATGGCTGTGTTCAGGAAGGATCTAGCGGTCTGTCTTACAGTGGATCTGAAGAAGCCTCTATGACAGTCTGATGAAGAGGGTGAGGGTTGTCTAATGTTCTTCTTTTTATGAAGAACTTAAGCAATTGTATAAGTCCAACAATCTTTATTGTTCAAAAGGGGAAATTAATTAGTGTCAGTAGGCACACAACATCCATATTAAAGGTTCAGTATGTAATTTCTGGTACACGCTGGAACTTAGGAAAATTTTGAACAGAGACACGTTTCTGGTCCCTCCCCCTCAGAGCCATATATGGCTCTGTTACCCCTTGCTCTGCTGAAATTCAAATTCAAGCTCTGTTTTTATTGGCTGATTCAAATTCAAGCTCTGTTTTTATTGGCTGGTTAACGGTGGGTCACTGTGGCTTTTTAGAAATGCTTTTAGAGAAGCAAGGGGACAATAGTTTTTTTCAGAGATTACTTGTCTAAAATCAGTATGTCAGGAGGTAGTGACAGAGTGAAGAAATATGTTAAAAATATATTGTTAGAAAAGTTACATACAGCTCCTTTAAACAAGACATTAAGACATTTGTTTTGCTTCTTTTGGCTGCTTCCTTCTTCAGGGGTCGCCACAGCAAACTAAGTCACACGAAGACTTGACAATTATTTTTTTACGTCAAATGTTATTCCTGACACAACCACAGACCATCGAGCTACCACAAGTGCACCCGGAAGAGCAGATAGTGAGGGTTAAGGGCCTTGTTCAAGGGCCCAGAGTGGGGCAAATGAGGGTGGAGACAGGTGTGGGAGATTCACCTTTCCCACCCACACTTTGATGTTGTCACTATTGAGAGTTAAACCGGCGATCGTCCGATCACAGGCTCACCTTCTCTAACCTCTGCGCCACCACTCCCACAGTGAGACATTAAAATAACATAAATCATCACTGTTCCTTGAGAAGCCTGTCACTACTGGGATGAAGGAGGTTTTCAGTCTGTTTGTTCTACATCTGAGCACCTGCGTCCAGAAGGAAGCAAGCTGAACTCACCATGGAGTGGGTGATCAGGATCTGCCAGAATCAGCCTACCTCGCCTTGTATATTCATTAATTCTTTTCTGTTTCATTCAAATCATCGTAGTAATTCATGAGAAATTGTGCTAACACACACCCACACATACACAAAGAGCAGCAAGACCATCCTGCCTCTTTCACATTTAACAGCTGGTAAGCCACATATGGAGTTGATAAGTTAACTTAGATTCGGGAGCAGGGCCACGCCCAAATCACGCCTCCAATTATCCCACGCAACCTACTTATACCTCGCTCACCTATTCATCTAATCTCAGTTTGTTACGTTTTGTCAACGGCGCTTCTACTCACCATGGACGACGCTTCTTCTTTCGTCCTCCACTCTGTTTCCGAGGGTCTCTTCGGAGTTCCATCCGCCGTTGACGAGTCCCCTCCTTCTGTTACCAGTCGGGCTCCAGGCTCCGTTTTCGCGACTCAGCTAAGTATTTTCAATCCTCGGACTCGGTCCCTACCTATTTCATTTACTGTTTCTCACCCTTCCGGTGTCTATCCGCCACTCGCATCTATTTCTCGTTTCTGGTCGGCCCGAGGCGTTTAGTCAACATGCTCGTTTTCCTGGTCCTCAGCGTCACTCACCGGCTCTCAGTACGACCGCTTCTCTGCGTTCCTCTTCCAGTGTTATTCCAACACGCCAGCTTCTCGAGCCGTGTACCGTTGCCTGCTTTCGGCGCTCTCTCCGCTGAATGGGTATCCCTTTCAGCAGTTCTGACACTGGATTGTGTCTCTTTCAGCTCCTTTCCTCCTCGGTGCCTCGACTGCCACCAACTTTACCGTCATCTGAACTACCCGCGGCCGCGACTTATGTTCCAGCTTCCGCTTCCGCTTCCAATCTGTGTTGCCAGATCTCGCGACGGAAACAAGCGACCAGCCCAAACCAAGCCCAACTGGCTGCCCACCCCGTTGTGTAAAACGACGGCCAATTTTTGTCAGTATGCATTTTTTTGGGCATTACTGTACATATAACCAGCAACGTTTTGCTAGCTTAACACTTTGAAGAACCTATCCACTCTAAAAATAAATGATAAAATAAATTAGAATTGATATCAATAAACCATAAATGATCAAATAAAAATAAATTACATTTGCATACTTACACAACTTAATCCCATGAAACCTCTTGGAATCGTTTGCAGAGTGTTGACAACGTTGGACATTGACAACAGAATCTTGAAGGATGCGTACAAATAAAAATAAATACAAAAAAACTAAGATAAATAGAATAAAAACTGTATGGTAATCTCATAGTTGAGCTAAATCAACATACCGGTACTACTTTCTTAATCTCTATCCTGAATCATGCTTTGAGTGTGCGCTCTGTCTCCCATTCTTTATTATATTTTCCCGTATTTCCCCTATTTATTGTAGCTAATTTTAGCGTGGTCTTGTCACTCTAGACAAAGAATAAGTGCTAAGATTAACAAGCCCAAGCAAGCGGCTTAGCATTCCAAACTAGCCCAAGACACCACAACGATCGACTCACCAAATTTATGTGCATCTGTAGAAAATAACAAGCTCACATTTGCTTATTAAAGCAGACTTGGCTGCTATTCTTCCAACGTCTACCGTGACGTCATTCAGTCATCGACTGCAGGACTTCCCGTCATGGCGACAGCTCCCCCAGTGGGAGCCGGGTCACATTACCGCCTGTACCCGTAACCTCTTTATCAGTACTTTCTCAGCTTTTTCCAACGTCTTTCGGTCCCGCCTTCGCAGGCTCTACGAAATCACCACCCATCCCTCCATCATCATTCTCTTCTTCCAATCATTCCAATCCGGTTTCGACTTCTTTTCCATTGCCCACGGCTTCGGCTCGGACATCTGCTCCGAGCGACCGCAGGGCCTTCCATCGTGGCGGCAGCTCCCTCCAGTGGGTGCCAGGTCACATTACCACCTGTACCGCAACCTCTTTATCTGTACTTCCCCTGCTTTCTCCAACGTCTTTCGGTCCCGGCCTTCGCAGGCTTCGCAGCGTCACCATCCATCCCTCCATCTACACTCCCTTCTTCCCATCTTTCCAATCTGGTTTCAGCTGCTTTTCAACCGCTCGCGGCTTCACCTCGGACACCTGCTCCAAGATCCCGCAGGACCTTCTGTCATGGCGACTGCTCCCCCCAGTGGGAGCCAGGTCACATTGCCGGTCGTACCCGCAACCTCTTTATCGGAACTTCCCCAGCTACTCTACCCCCTCCACTCTTCCCATGCCTCCTTTCTCGTTGGCTCCCCGTGCAGGGGTCTTCGCATCACACGCCCTTTCGCACTCTCCTTCGGCGACCTCCGTTCGCTCTATTCGTCCCTCCTTCCTCCCGTCCCCTCATCCTTTCGCCCCTATTTCCTTCCTTCATCCTTACATCCCTCACCCTCCATCCCTTCATCCCTACTTCCCCTCATCCCTACATCCCTCACCCCTTCATCCCTTCATCCTTACGTCCCTCACCCATCCATCCCTTCATCCCTTCTTCCCCTCATCCCTACGTCTCTTTCCTTCATCCCCACATCCCTTCATCACCTCCTCCCATACTTCCTCCTTCATCCCATCATCCCTTCCTCCCTACAACCCCTCATCCCTCATCCATCCATCATCTTCAATGCACTTTAACACGGCCTCAGCTGACACAAAGTGCTGAACGTCATCTCTAGTTGTCATCTTCCTCTTCATCATGGTGATTTCACAAAGCCTGAGCTTAACTATGTGCTAACCATCGTCGTCCTCGTCGTCACGGTGCTTTCACGCAGCCACAGCCATAACAAAGTGTTGACCCTTATCATCTTCCTCATCATCACGGTGCTTTCACGCAGCCACGGCCGTGACGATGTGCTGACCTTCATCATCATCCTCGTCATCACAGTGCTTTCACGCAGCCACTGCTGTGACAAAGTGCTGACCGTCGTCATCATTGTCTTCAAAGCACTTTCACTCAGCCACAGCTGTAACGACGTGCTGTCCATCATCTTTGTTATCTTCATAGCGATTTCACACGGCCACAGCTGTAACGAAGTTCTGACCGTCTTCATCATTATCTTCAAAGCGCTTTCACACAGCCACAGCTGTTACGAAGTGCTGACCATCATCATCGTCTTCAAAGCGCTTTCACGCAGCCACTGCTGTAACGAAGTACTGACCCTCATCATCATTATCTTCGAAGCGCTTTCACACAGCCACAGCTGTTCCGAAGTGCTGACCATCTTCGTCATCCTCTTCATCAGTGTTCTCACGCAGCCGCGGCGTCGCAAAGTGTTGACTGTCGTCTTCATCGTCTTCTTCTTCTTTGTCATCGTCGACGTCTTCGTCATTTTCATAGTCATCGTCTTCATCATTGTCATCTACCTTTGTTCTTTCGGCTTAGCTCCTCGCTCCCCGTCCGCTTCTTATCACAGCGGAACAGTTTCTCACGCTTTCCACGTAGTTTGCCATCTTCCATTGTTCATCTCTCGACATCGTATCCCTCCGTCTGTTCGTTGCCTATTCTCACTCCACCCTCTAAACCCGTATTTCTACCTTTCGGACTTGCTTGTCCGACATGGAATGTCGGACAAGCAAGCCTTGTTGACACGTTGGCCTGACACGGACACGTCTCAGCCTCAGACGGCTGAGACGTGCTGGTCTGAGCAGCCCAGTTCTCACCTCGTTCTACAGGTGTGCAGTGGAGAGTGTCCTGTGCTCCAGCATCAACGTGTGGCATGGAGGCTGCACAGTTGAAGAGAGGAAAGCTCTGCAGAGAGTGGTGAAGGCTGCACAGAAGTCTGTTGGAGTCAGTCTCCCCACAATCACAGACATTTACACCTCCAGATGCAGGAAAAGAGCCACCTGCATCATGAAAGACCTCACTCATCCAGCACACTCACTCTTTGCCCCACTCCCCTCAGGACGGAGGTTGAGGAGCATCAAGTGTAGAACCACTAGACTGAGGAACAGCTTCTACCCTGAGGCTGTTAGACTCATGAATAAATAAAAATAAAATAAAAAATAAACACTGCAAAATATCACATCATACTGATGCTGATCTGTTTTCTTGTTGCTGTGTTCATCTGTGTTCATCTGTGACCATCTGCTCATACAAACTCATGTTCGTGCTGCTGTTTATTCCCACTATATTAGGCTTAGTGTATTACTAGTTGATGTTTTTCTTAGTTAGTTCTAGATGTTATTACTGTTTTTCTCTTTCATTTGTTGTTGGATGTAACTGGGACCTCGTGTACATAATCTCGTTTTCATCACATGTACCACATGCGGTGCAAATGACAATAAAGACTCTCTGACTCTGACTCTGACTCTGAATTCATTTCCAGCTCACAAGCGTCTCAGTTCCGTTTCCTTCGGTTTCTTATGGGGTTCCTCGTCCTTGCAATCCTTTGGGGGCTTGAATGGTCGAAATCATCCACACTGATAACATTACAGTCGTGGACATGATTAACAAAGGCCGTTCTCACTCTCTAGTTATCATGCAGTTTATTCGCAAATTAACTCTAATCTCAGCCCAACATCAGTTCTTGCTCCAAGCCTACTTGGCATACATCCGCAACAACCTCAGTGACTTATTCCAAGCTCACACATGTCCTTGTTTTTTTTCATTCATTCAACCTTTATTTATACAGGCTAGCCTCGTTGAGTCACGGGGACTCATTTACAAGAGGGACCTGTCTCACTCACACCAAACAACCATCCACTCTCACACTCACACCTAGGGTCAATTTAGAGTCACCAATCAGCCTAACAAGCATGTTTTTTGGTCTGTGGGAGGAAACCGGAGTACCCGGAGGAAACCCACGCATGCACGGGGAGAACATGCAAACTCCACCCAGAAAGGCCCCGGACCGGGATTTGAACCGGCAACCTTCTCGCTGAGAGGCAGCAGCTCTACCAGTTGTGCCACCGTGCTGCCCAATTTTATTTAATCCAGCGACTTTTGGGGTTCATCATCGGGCTCGGGAAAGAAAACAAGTGAACCGTTCCCGAAGGTCAAACCCCACGCAAGAGTCTTCTCATCCCAAGCCCTTCAGCACTCTCCTCGGACAACATCCTTCAGCTCCACTCATCCCTTCATCCCCTCATCCCTACTTCCATATTCCCTTCATCTACTCATCCATACTTCCATCCTCTCCTACATTCATTCATCCCCTCATCCCTCCATCCCTTCCTATCATCCCTACTTCCACATTCCCTTCATCTACTCATCCCTACTTTCATCCTCTCCTACATTCATTCATCCCTCCATCCCTTCCTATCATCGCTACTTCCATATTCCCTTCATCTACTCATCCCTACATTCATCCTCTCCTACATTCATTCATCCCCTCATCCCTCCATCCCTACATCCCTTCCAATCATCCCTACTTCCATCTTCCCTTCATCTACTCATCCCTACTTCTCTCCTACATTCATTCATCCCTTCATCCCCTCATCCCTCCATCCCTCCATCCCTTCCTATCATCTTTCCTACATCCCCTTTCTTCCCTCAACCCTACAACCCCTCATCCCTTCATCCCTGATCTTTTCATCAATAAAAAACTTAAACTTGTGTTTTGTGGCGTGGTTCCTTGCTATGAAACCATTTGTGGCACATTAGAGGTAAAGGAACATCCAGATCAGCCGCTGTTAAATGTGTTCTTTCTGAGAACAAGCTGTGTTTCTGTTCCTGACCACAGGAACAGGCCGGTTCACAACACTTGAGAGCAAAACATCTGCTACACGTGTTGGAGCAAAGAAATAAAAAAAAGCTGTTTTTCACAAAGCTGCAGCCATGTTCGTCTCTTTCATTCCACAACAACAAAGGCCTGTCTTGATTTTTTTGTTTCATCCTGTTTTCACATTTGTTGCCTCTTATTTCTACTGAGCCATTTTGTTCTCCCCTCATTCCCTCCTTAGGTCAACAGGACTTGTCATCTTCTCACTCCCTACCTGCCCTCATCTCCCCCCATGCTGTTCCTCCTGTGCAGTGCAGGTGTGTGCTTGTGTGTGGGTGTCTGTCCTTCGTGATTAAAGAATGTGTCACTCTTGTCACAGTGGGCTACCACTGCCTGCTGTCACCTGTCTGCCTTTAACGGATGGTGTCGGTGTGCTTTTTGTGAGAGTGTGTGTGCTTGTGTGTGTGTGTGTGTGGGGGGGGGGGCGCTCTGGCTGGTCGAGTGATTCAGAGAAGGGAAGAAGTGGTTTATTTGAGCCATGGCATGTCTACATTTAAGTGTGTAGTGGAAGTGTACAACTGTGTGTGTGAGCGTGTGAGTGTGGGTGTGAAATACTGTGATGATAGTAGCAGAGAGGCTGGCAAAGAGTAAGCAACTCTACCGTGTGCAAAACATTAATCCAAACGACACACCCAGCAGAGTGAATAATGTCTGAGAAAATGCCCAGCCATGCTTTTTCACTGAAAAGGACAAATAAATATTCAGCAAATACCTGACAATGAAATTGACCGAGACGTAAAAACAAAACCTTTCCTAAACCTCACACGCAAATTAGATCTGAAACATGTTTATTTTTTCTGTTTTTACCAGAGTGATGGAGAGTGCAAAGATGAAGATGTAAAAAGACATGAAGATGCATCAAAGATGAGCACCCCAGTCAGACCTCAGATACGTCACACTCCTGTCCCCTCTCTTTTATTATACAGTATTACTGTACCGGGAGGAGACCCAGAGGAAGACCCAGGACGCGCTGGAGGGACTATGTTTCTCGGCTGGCCAGGGAACGCCTTGGGATTCCCCCGGAGGAGTTGCTCCAAGTGGCTGGGGAGAGGGAAGTCTGGGCCTCCCTACTTAGGCTGCTACCCCCGCGACCCGACCCCGGATAAGCGGAAGAAAATGGATGGATGGATGGAGTATTACTGTTTCAGGTTTGACTAAAACCAGATTTATCTTGTTCATTTATGCATTCATCATGTCCTGTAGGATTGGGGTCTATTGTTTTTATTCATCAAATCCAGGAAAATTCTGTCAGTAAAATGTTATCTAGAATTTCAAGGCGGGTTCACAATGTGATACAGTCAACTTATATTTTAATTCTACTCATAGGCATTCACAACCATTATATGTGCGAAACGTTGTAACTCAAGGCCGTCGTAAGTCGAGGACTACCTGTACATGGTTAGAAGGATGCTTGAGAGGAGCTACATAGCATCTTAGCTTAGCAGTAACTGTGACGTTAGATGCTGTAGGTGTAACGCTGTGTGTTAAGGTGCATTAAAATTGAAATGTCTTTAAAACCACACACTTTATTGTCCTCAAGCTTCATCAAAAACATCCTTTAGATGAGTAGTGTTGAACACAAGTAAAAAAGTCTAGTGGTGATGTTTTTTATTTCTCTATAAACACTAATAGTGCAGATCTGAGGCTGTGTTAAAGTACATTAAAGTTGAAATGTCTTTAAAACCCACAGCTGAATAAACTTTGTGACAAACAGGCTTTAAATGTGTGTAATTAAAGTAAGGAAATCTAGGTGAAATGTTGCTTTTTGTATACGAGCATACACTTTTTTTGCACGCACACACACCTGCATACATCAGTATTTCCCCCCCCCCAAATTACGGATGCTTCTGACACCCTTGATATTCCAAGCTGCTATCACGATCCTCCAGGTTTTATTTTTTGCTAATTTTTATATGAACAGAGATTTGACTTTTTTCCCCCTGTCCACTTTAGTTCTACAGACATCTGACACTAAAATAAGACAATGTTGCTATTCTGATTTGCAGTCAGTTTAAAAATACACTACTCAAATAATTGCTCAGTTCACAAAGTGTATGTTATCTTATTCTATGGTTCAAGTGAAAACTTAAAGCAGACCTATCATTGATTTTAAGGAAATGATGCTACTGAGAAAGTGCAAAATTCTTGTTGGCCTTATAGAAAAACATATATTTTTTTATCAGATCAACCTAATGCTAATCATAACTTGGAAACAAAAGAAACAAAACATTTTTGTTTGACACCATAGCCACCGTTCTGTTTCATTATAACTCAGGTACAAAGTACAAGTATTTTATGTGATATTTAACTAACAATTGTGTCAATAATAAATATTGTGTTTCCCACTTATACAAAGTAGTGTACTAAAATTACTTCTGCATTTCCACACAGTTCAGTGTTTGGTCCTGCCATGCTTCCTTTAGGCAATATCAGTAGAAAATGCTATACGTGTACTCTGTTACACTGATGACACAGAGCCATATTTGTCTATGAAAACATCTGGAACAAGTCCATCTATCCATCCATCTATCTATTATCTTTACCCGCTTCTTCCTTTTTGGGTCACGGGGGTCACTGGTGCCAGCCTTTCACTGTGCGAGAGGAGGGGGACAACCTGGACAGGTCGCAAGTTAGAGCTGTCATTTCTAACCTGAATCTGGAGCCTGACCCGGATTAGGGCTGGGCCATAATAATGTGCTTAATGTGCGGGCCGGGCCGGTGTCAGTTTTTTATTGCATCAGCGAACGTGCGCAGCTGACAATCCAATTATTGGGCAACATGGCTTGCCATACTTTCATCAGATACACGCGGACATTTGACGTGCACTGACCAGCCGGTTGAGAGTGTTGAGGAGGGTATACCGCTATAGTTGTCCTGCAGTGTGTGGTTTATAGAGTCCTCTACTGGTTGGCTATCAATTTGACGGGGAACCGGAAGTTCCCCACAGTCTGTCTAGCTCTCTGCTGTGGTAAATCATACAGCCTGTTATCTTTCAAAAGTATCATAAAGTATGCTGCAAAGCGAATGTGAAATTTATCGTAGTATACACAGTTTATTGTAATATACACAGTTATGTATCAACAGTGTGTTGATACATAACCGTTGATACATATTTGGTTTTATATGGGTTGCTCATGAGATAATAAATTCATAAATGCTACTTTTTCTATAGATGGCTATACCAGTGGAGGAGCTAACTACATGTTGTTTGTGCTATGAACCACTCATTTTGCAGGTAATTAATTGTGTTAAATATAATGTTCTAATATTTATATATGTTGTGCCATTTTTTGGAAAGTTGAAAGATCATGTCAGGGGAGCTTTAAGTCCGTTACGTTAATGGTCATATATTGTACTGTGCAACGGTTGTTCGTTGCCATGACAACACAACGTGAACTGCTATGTTTTTGTGAACCACCAGGGGGTGCTGAAGAACAATTTAATATTTCATTTTGACTGCTGTCTGTATTTATTTTTCTAATTTCTTATTTCATTTATAAGACACAACGTGAACTGTTATATTTTGTGAACCACCAGAGGGTGCTGTAGAGCAATTTAATATTTCATTCTGACTGTTGTCTGTATTTATTTTTCTAATTTATTATTTCATTTATAAAAACTAATAAAAAAGATGTTGAGCTAAAATAGGGTTAAAACCAGATTGCATTAAATCCATGTTAATGCTAACACCACGATCACATGTTAAAAAGAGTATTGTCTGAAACTGTTCTAAGAAAAGTTCCATACAGTTTGTCTAGCTCTCTGCTGTGATGGTTATACCAGTGGAGGAGCTAACTACATGTTGTTTGTGCTGTGAACCACTCATTTTGCAGTAAAGTACCACTTCATCCAACCCACTGGCCTCTGAGAGTGTGATTATGACAGGACGGGTCCACAATACGAATCCCCTGCAATAAACGAGAAACTACTGTAGTGTGTTGTATGTGATACTCTTGTTTTGCAGCAATGTTCATAACTGGCTCAACAGTCAGTCTTTTTCACAGAAATGGAAACTACAACATGCAGTAATCAAGTACAGTTTAGTGTGACAGTAGCTTTTCATACGTTCTGCGGAAAATTGATTTCTTTTTTCTAAATTTGATGAATATAAAGCTGACAGTTGTCTGCAGCCATTGATTAAAAACACCTTTCTGAAAGAGCGATAGCTTTTGAAAACATTTTTTTTAATCTTCAAAAATGTGTTTTCATCACACATTCATTTTCCTTTCAAATGTAACATTTTATGTTGAGTCTTTTTGTTGTGAAACATCTGAAGATCAAACCTCTCCACTCTTCATTGTACATCCATGGGAGAAGTCAAGGTAAAGTCATTTGGAGTAAAATCACTTCCACTCTTACTGCAGACATAATTGTTTAGCTTTATTTTTGTCTCTTTCATCATTTCATGCCTGTCATCACAGCCTTCAGAGCAGTGTTTTAATCTATCCCCTCTGTCTGCTGACGGGGCATCTCTCACATTTCAGTTTGTGTGCTTCTGAAATGCTTCACTTCTCTAGAATATTCAAACCGTTCAGCTGCTGTGTCAACCCTCATTTTGCCAAGATTTGATTAGACTTTTCCTGTTTTTACCATTACTATGGTGACCATCCTAACATGTTTTTCTGTGTTTACACCAATGGAGTTCCTGTCCTTAATATTTGAGGATGAGACAAATAATTCCCCTCCACAAATCCTCTGGAAACATAACTTTAATTTGCTCTATAGTTTAAATTGTTAAACATTTATCATCTTTATAATTGAGTATCTCTTTTAATTAACTAAAACAGCATCTAGAGAAAAGGATTCACACCATTATGTTGGTTAGACATTAAGTTTTTGCTTTTAGGTTTAAAGAGAAAACAAAAGCTTAGAGAGTCTTAATACTTCTACATTCTACTGAAACTAAAATATTCCAGATGTTTGACTAACCGATGCAAGTGTTTCTAAATGACATGTTTGTTAGAAATCCTTTGGCATTGAGTCAAAATATGTACTAATGAGATGGCTTCTTAAATGAAGCAGATGAATGTGAATGGAATGGTTATAATTTGTGCCGAAAATAAGAATGAACTTTTCACGCTTACAGAAAAATTAAAAAAGGCACAAAAAATAAATTAACTGGACAAAATATTTGGACTGGTTAGCTATGTATATTTATCAATACAATACTGTGTCTCACAGTGGAGTATTTTTAATTTACTTCCTTATCTACACACCAAGATTGCAAATGACAAGGTATTTCCAAAATTCATTCATTCATTCATTCAACCATTATTTATACAGGCTAGCCTCGTTGAGTCACGGGGACTCATTTACAAGAGGGACCTGTCTCACTCACACCAAACAACCATCCACTCTCACACTCACACCTAGGGTCAATTTAGAGTCACCAATCAGCCTAACAAGCATGTTTTTTGGTCTGTGGGAGGAAACCGGAGTACCCGGAGGAAACCCACGCATGCACGGGGAGAACATGCAAACTCCACCCAGAAAGGCCCCGGACCGGGATTTGAACCGGCAACCTTCTCGCTGAGAGGCAGCAGCTCTACCAGTTGTGCCACCGTGCCACAGATTTAAACTGACACTCACTGGTAAACACGACCTTTCATTTCTCCACTGTATGTTAACAGACAGTACAGTATCTGTGAAATATCTTGCTGGGGTAGCTGTGGCTGAGTGGTTAGAGCAGTTGTCCTCCAACACAAGAGTTGAGGGTTTGACTCCACCAGCCATCACATGCCAAAGTGTCCCTGGGCAAGACACACTGAATCCCTCATTGCATCCGCTGTGTGTCCCATCAGTGTATGATTGTGATAAAGCTCTGATTATTCCCTTTAGAATGATTTGTTCAATTAGCTTATCTAGTAGAGTGCTGTGTGAATGGGTGAATGAGGGCACAGATTGTAGTGTAAAGAGCTTTAAGTATCTTGATAAGATAGAAATGTGCTATATACGTAAGTATAATCCATTTACCATGTAGCTCAGGGAACCCAAAATAAAATTGAGTAAAATATGTTCAAATACATTTTTATGAGGTAAAATACAAACTAAAAAACACATACATTTACAGTCTTAATCTGGACCCAGTTTGGATGTTGTGTAAAAAAGTAATAAAGAACAAAATGCAAAGATTTGCAAATATCAACTCTTTTTCTTCTTCTTGTTTTGTTTTATGGTTTTTGCAGACCAACTACAAGGTGCATTACTGCCACCTACTGAGCTGGAGTGTGGACAGGAGTTAAACAGGAAATAATAATACCGTATTCGCCGGAGGAAAATATGCTCCGGTGTTTAAAACGCTTTGTCAAATTATTAACAATAAACACGAAAAAATTGTACACTATACGCTTCGGTGTTTAATACGCGTCATCGCCACGCGACGCGTCAGCTTTGTCCTGATCAAGATGGCGGCGACAGGACCAAGCCAGTACGAAGAACTTCACAAAGAAACACGGTAAAAACAATTATTTCTTTGCGAGAAAAAATATATTACTAAGCTGACTTTATAGAAGACGTGTTCCTGAGTTTAACGAAATGTTCAAATCAGCTGGATTAAAAAAAAAAGTTCGATGATTTTTATGCAGGCGCCAGGCGGGTCAAACCGGACGCTTTCTTTCTTTAAATTTAGCTAAATAAACGCTTAAAAATATATTTCTTCGCTGACTTATGGATAATAGTAGACGTACTCCTGAGTTTAACGAAATGTTCAAATCAGCTGGATTTAAAAAAAAGTTCGCTGATTTTTATGCAGGCGCCAGACGGGTCAAACCGGAGCTTTCTTTAATAAACGCTTAAAAAATATATTTCTTACCTCACTATAGCAGACGGGCTCCTGAGCTGAACCAAATGTGAAATCAGCTGGATTTAAAAATCCGCGGTGTGGTTTATGAGTGGTATCTTGCAAACAAAAACCGGTACATCCATAGCAGGGAGCGGGCAGCGACAGAGTAATCTGTCCGACCAAAGGAGGCCTTTTTCGGACACATGCATGTAGAAACTTCTGGAAGTGGCCCCTCTTCCTCTTCGCTCTCTGAGTCCTCTGCTGGCTGCTGCCTACAGCGCCCATATAGCGGCCGAAACTGGTACTGCACCATTTTTGCCAAAAATGAAAAACGATGAATCAGAGCCAAAAATGGGTCTAAAAATATGGGAAAAAATCCATAAATAATACTCTTCGGTGTTTAATACACTGGACATTCAAATGAGCAAAAATACTGCGTATTATAGACCGGAGAATACGGTAATAATAATAATAATAATAATACTGTAATAATAACAATAATTATGTGAAATTAATTTAATAACTCAACTAAATTCTCTCTATTAGGTTTGTGTTTTTCAAGAAAATAATATATCATAAATTCATATTTTACAATTTACGTTAATCCATTTGGAATGGGCTTCAGTCCAGTGAACGTGTTCCTGTAAGACTTCCACTGATTGCTGCTCCTCCTCCAAGATGGCCGCCAAGTAACACCAGCTGTCGGCCATCCACCTGATGAGGTCCTTCCACTACTTAAGGTTGCAGTCCAGTGTGACTTGTCGCTGGAACATTGTGCCCTTTTTGGTATTTATGATTTTGGCCTGTATATTGTCTTGACAATCGAATCGTACTTACCTTGATCTTGTGCCCACAGTCATCCTGCTTCTTCGGCTCTTGTCCAGTCCTGGTCCTGTCGTGACTCCTGTCCTCGTCTCTCGTGTCTAGCCATCCAGCCACTCGCCTGCCCGACTTGCCTTGCCTGCCCTGCTTGGTACTTCATCTCTGGTGAGATGAAGGGCAGGTTGGGCACGGATTGAAATCCTGGTGGATTTCAATCCGTGCCCAACATCAGCGTTTCCACCTGTAAGAGAAACAAACAAAATGATCAACTGCGCTCTGCTTTACAAGTGGACCCAACTGACACAGTTCTCTTTCCCCTGATCTCCAAGAGATGACCACCTGTAAATAGTATCACTGTAAATAATAAACACTTTTTCTACCCGTCTTGTCCTTTTGGTCTCGTACCACTCTGGGTTCTCCGCATTCTGACAGTTTCATTGTTTTTGCGGGCTTGAACCCCAATAAAAATGGAAAAGTTTCCATTGGCTTTCATGTTCAGCTGGATGCATGTTCCACTGCCTCTGTTGGCTTGAACCCTTAATAAAATGGCACTGTTTCATTAGGCTTCCATGCATCTCTGGAAGAATAGGATCACTGCTGCTTTGCAGCTGCGTTCCACTGCCTCCCATGACTTCTAAATATATAACTGCAATCAAATCAACAAAATAAATCCCCACAGGTCAGAGATGGACAGAGAGACCATCTTTCTGCTACATTATTTATTTTTACTGTTATTGGGGTAGATGTGGCTGAGTGGTTACAATAGTGGGAGAGTTTGGGATTTGATTCCACCAGCAGCCACATGCTGAAGTGTCCCTGGGCAAGACACTGAACCCCTCATTGCCTCTGATGTGTGTCCCATCAGTGTATGAATGTGATCTAAAGCTCTGATTAGTCTTTGTAGAGATCTAGTAGAGTGCTGTATGGATGGATAAATGAGGGCACAGATTGTGTTGTAAAGCACTTTGAGTAAATGGATATAAGATAGAAAGGTGCTATATGAGTACAGTCCATTTAACAGACTGATTTTACACATGCACGCATGCACACAGACACACACAATCACACACACACACACACACACACACACACACACATACACACACACACACACACACACACACACACACACATTTTTATAAAAGTAGTTATAAAAAATAAAATATGTGGCATGTCCTGGGGGGATTCTACACTTCAGAGATGAGTGTTCTGGGTAAAATATGCCACATGACACTGCTGCAAAATGAGAAAAACATCACTTTTTGAATCATCAGTCCAGCGTCACACATCACCACTTCTGATTGTCTAGCTTTGGCAGCTATGAAAATCAAGTGAAATGAGCTGTTCAGTGTTTTCTCTGAACCATCTGCTACTACTTCTACTACCTGCAATGTTACCACATACACAATATTATATACAGAGTAATATTGTGTATGCTGTTCAGTGTCAGGAGGGCTGTGATCAGTCTTATATCGGGGAAACTAAACAGCCACTGGCCAAAAGGATGGCCCAGCACAGAAGATCAACATCATCAGGTCAGGACTCTGTGGTCTACACTCATCTCCAGGCCAGCGGTCACTCTTTCAGGGATGAAGATGTTCACATCCTTGATAGAGAGGAACAATGGTTTGAGAGAGGAGTAAAGGAGGCCATCTTTGTGAAAAGAAACCGTCCATCATTAAACAGAGGTGGAGGCCTCCGGGTTCAACTGTCCCCCTCTTACAATGCTGTTATTGCTAGTATCACTCAGCCCTCTGTGAATAGCAAACAACCATCAGGGTGCTAACAATCATTTGTTAGGCTGATGGTCCTCTTTGATCATGTGAGCAGCAAACTGGTTGATCCACTGTGAGAGGGTGCTATTTATAAGACTGAGCTGAATACGCCACCTCAGACTGAGGAAGTCTTTCGGACGAAAGACGAAATGTTTCTACTTTTTTGTTTTGTTTTGTTTTTTGAATGTCCAGAGGACCAGACTTAGCTTTTTTAGAAATTTTTACCTTGATTATTGAGCATGCATCAGGGAATATTGTACATACCATAATTTTAGGTTTATACAATACAGTAGTCTCACACTACTTTGCGGTTTGACTTCGGCAGACTCACTCTATCGCAGTTTGTATATGTACAGTCCATAATACTTATTGGACAAAGCAATAATCACTGTACAAGACACACTCACACTCATGTTGTTGAGAAAATGTTAATGACAAAAAGAAAAAAAATCATTCAGACAGGCGCTGCCACTTTGTAGTTTTCTTTCATTCAGTATCCACTCAACTGTAATCACAACTCATAAGGTCTACATTGCCCTTGAGTCTTTTTTCTTTCG
>JBBPBX010001889.1:18675-29216 GCA_038048925.1 Garcialebias charrua | reverse complement strand
GAATATGTGTACTTCATAGCCCTCTATGCAGATGATATTACTTTGTTTAATGATATAACACTGCACATAAATCCTGATTTGATTCCAAACAGGAAAAACAAAAAGACATTAATCCTCCCAAAAATCAAAAACGGAAGAAACAAACCAGTCTTGTTACCAGGGCGGCTGCAGAATAGTAGGTCATGTAGAGCAAAGTTGTCAGCTGACCATTTTAATAAAAAATGTAGCAAGAGTACCTCTCATATACAAACGACAATACAGCAAGCTGTAACAACTGTTAAAAATACAAAAAGGAGTGTTGTTTTAAATAATTGGACCAAAAAAATGATGCAAAACAAAATGAAATAATAAAAACCTGAATGACATCTTTTAAAATGTTAGATGCAATGCACTCTTTAAATACGTGCAGCAAAATCAGCTTTTGCCACATACATTTTTTTGGTTTTCCATACACCACTGTCACTCGCCGATAAACTTTTTCCACATAACTTATCTGAACAAACCAACGCTTATCCAGCTCAGCGCACAGTTCTTGCTTTGTTTCGCTGTAGAGTGCTTTAAGACAGGATCTCACCGAGCTGCCAATGATGGCAACGTAACTTTGTGAGAAAATGTTCATGAAATTCTGTTTGTGACCAAGAGACGAGCAAAATGCCCTGGTTAACAAAACTGTATTCAAAGCTGAATAGACTTTTTTTTGTTGCCCACATTATACAAATCTTGGTAGCCGCTTGTTTTTTTTTCTCATTTATTTGTTTAATATACAGGAGTACATTTTAGAAGTAAAGATAGATATGGTTTTTTTTGTTGTTTTGCATATATCATATTTTTCAGACTATAAGGTGCACCTGATTATGAAGCGTAATATGAACGGATCTGTTTTCATTAGGGATGCACAATATTATCGGCATGGTATCAGTATCAGCCGATATTAGCATTAAAGGTCAGTATTGTACATCGGACATTCCATCAAAATAACTCACCGATATAAAATATGCTGTTTTTGTATGACAACCCAATGACAAGAATGCCTGCAGCGCCAGCCCAACGTGATGACGTCACATGTGTCTACCTGATCTGATCACGGCAGAGAGGGAGAAGTCAAAATGGTGGCAGTGTTTTTTTCGTTGAGGATGTTGGATTTCAAAGATTTTTGGACTACATTGAGTCTCGCTACATCGTCCCCAGTCAGAGATATTTGTCCAACGTAGCCTTACCCGAGTTACAAGCCGTCATTTCCGACGTTATTGAGAAGCTAATAGCCAATAACACTTGTGTGTTTTACCACAGACATTTGGACATCAAGTATTAGCCCTGTTTGCATGATTAGTCATGGCACAATGGCTAGACAAAAACTTTGAACTTAAAAAGGCTGTCCTTCATGCACAAGAGTGTAGAGGATCCCACACTGCAGCTAGGAACCTAGAACAAGCCTCCACAAGTGAGAAGTTTGTTTAATATACGTTAAAGTGCTATATATATATATGGCTGTTACTGAATATGTCACCAGCTTTTACAGCTGTTACACAATTTTTGTAGCAAATAAGCCTGAGTAAGAGGGCTATATTTTGAGAAAGGAAAGTATATAAAGATATCGGTATCAGTTATTGGTCAAATAAGTTTTAACATATCAGCATATCGGATATCGGTCAAAAATCCAATATCGTGCATCCCTATAGTTTTCATACATAAGACACACCGGATTATAAGGCACATTATCCATCCATCCATCCATCCATCCATCCATCCATCCATCTGGTTAGGATGCCTCCTGGACGCCTCCCTGGTGAGGTGTTCCGGGCATGTCCCACCGGGAGGAGACCCAGAGGAAGACCCAGGACGCGCTGGAGGGACTATGTTTCTCGGCTGGCCTGGGAACGCCTTGGGATTCCCCCGGAGGAGCTGCTCCAAGTGGCTGGGGAGAGGGAAGTCTGGGCCTCCCTACTTAGGCTGCTACCCCCGCGACCCGACCCCGGATAAGCGGAAGAAGATGGATGGATGGATGGACTGAGACATTTGGGGCTGTAGCCTGGAAGGTTATGTCACAAAGAGCAGGTGTCAAATTCAGCTCTAGCTCTTTAGACTCACAGAAACTGAGCTGAGAAGGATTTGGGACATCCGGGACAATTCTATAATAATGGGATCTTAGGAGAGACTCGCCAACTTACCAACAGTCACATCTCATATAATATCTCATAATCGATTCTAAAAGCCCCCAAATCGATTTTAAAACATGTTTAATTTTATATTTTTTTCCACTCCTACTCCTGAGCGTACTGCATATTACATTTTGTGTCCGTTCCGCCACCGTAGAATTTTGGCCGTGTAGGCCACCATACAGCAAGCTAGCGAGCTCCCTTTATCTGAATGGAGCCTGCTAGCATGGAGCAGGAGGACAGCGCAATTCAACCCGCTCCTTCGTCTTTAAAACTAATTTCATATCCTACAACATTCTGGGGGAAGACAGACCTTAACAAGAGAATGGTTGTTTGCAAGAAGTGTCAAATAAAATTACGGTACAGTATTTTGGAAATACAATAAAATGTGCGGAAGATGAAAGCAGCCGACCAGCGAAGTTTGCTGCAAAGATTTCTCTCTCCATCTCCTGCTGTATCAGAAAGGATTTATGAGCAGACCGCTCAGTGAAAGTTGAGGGGTTTATTTTAATTTTTAATACGCTGGAAGCAACGTACGTTATTCCTTCGTGTAGATAAAGCTCCACACAGCTCCAGCATGAAACAAGAATAACGTGGGAGAAGTTCTGATGCAGCTGCAGCTCAAAGGTAACAGTTATTTCTCATATTATACTAAAACTTATAAACAATATACAACAAACTTAATGTAATTTGTCTTTTTAACAGGTTGGAGAGACCAGATGAGACACATCACCTGGAGCCAGTTCTAAATGATACAATTTATGTTTATAAATTACAGTTCAGAAGAGATTTTAATGCAGGTTTGCACAGGTTTTGAAATTTTGTTAAAGATTTACTAAATATGAATCAATATGGTTAAAAAAACTGTGAAGTCTGTATTTTATATTGAGTTAAAGGTTAATGCACTTTGGTAGGCTGAAGTCTGTTTACTTTTGTATTTATATATTTTGAATTATTTGTCTGTGATGGACTGGAGACATGTCCAGGTGTCCCCCGCCTCTTGCACAGTGATGGCTGGACATGGACACCAGTGACCCCCAAGACTTGAAAAGGAAGAAGTGGGTAAAGATGATGGATGGATAAATTATTTGTTCCTACTAGATTTTTATTTTTATTTTATTGTTTTAGAGAAATCCAGGTAACTAATCTAACCTAATACTGGTAATTTAACTTACCAAATTTTATGCACTCCTGTATTATTTGTTCCTATTTTTGTTATAAATATCAAACGATGCAAAAAATTTGATACAATAAGGAACCAAAAATTATTGTTTTAAATGAATGTTCTACTGTATTTGTTTACATTGTTGTTTATTATTTTCAGCTTGTCAGTTACAAAACTGAAACTAAATTTATGATCATTTTAATAGAAAAATCATTTCTGAATCGAAAATCGTTTCTGAATCGAAAAATAGATTTTGAATCGAATTGTGACACCAAAAATCGGAATCGAATCGATTCTCCAGACACTGAGAGATTTGCACCCCTAATATATATACAAAGTACAAAGTATAGACAGACAGACAGACAGACAGACAGACAGACAGACAGACAGACAGACAGACAGACAGACAGACAGACAGACAGACAGACAGACAGACAGACAGACAGACAGACAGACAGACAGACAGACAGACAGACAGACAGACAGACAGACAGACAGACAGACAGACAGACAGACAGACAGACAGACAGACAGACAGACAGACAGACAGACAGACAGACAGACAGACAGACAGACAGACAGACAGACAGACAGACAGACAGACAGACAGACAGACAGACAGACAGACAGACAGACAGACAGACAGACAGACAGACAGACAGACAGACAGACAGACAGACAGACAGACAGACAGACAGACAGACAGACAGACAGACAGACAGACAGACAGATAGATAGATAGATAGATAGATAGATAGATAGATAGATAGATAGATAGATAGATAGATAGATAGATAGATAGATAGATAGATAGATAGATAGATAGATAGATAGACAAAGTATATACATATATATAATATACAGTATACATATATGTCTGCCAGTGGCCATTTTGGATTTTGACATGGTCCCAAATTATTAACAGTGACTTTTCTTACGCTTAGATTAGAAATAACATTGGCGTGTATTTGAAAGAGAACAATGTACAGCACCCAGAAGTCTGAAGAACCCTTTCCCAATGATTTTCCACAGCTGCTATTCAGACTGGTAATACTTCCATCTCTCTGGAAAGGATGTGCAGCAAGTTAGGCTTATTAAAGATGGGAATGGGAATGTTCTAACAAGTGAGGAGAGTGTGATGGGAAGATGGAAGGATTACTTTGAGGAGCTAATGAATGAAGAGAATGAAAGAGAAAGAAGAGTGGAGGTAATAGAAACTGTGGACCAGGAAGTGGGAAAGATTAGTGAGGGTGAAGTCCGGAAAGCTCTGAAAAGAATGAAGAAGGGGAAGGCAGTAGGACCTGATGACATACCAGTGGAGGTTTGGAAATGTCTTGGAGAGATGGCAGTGAGGTTTTTGACTCAAATATTTAATGGAATATTTGAGGGTGAGAAAATGCCTGAAGAATGGAGAAGAAGTGTGCTGGTTCCCATTTTTAAGAACAAGGGTGATGTACAGAGTTGTAGCAACTACAGGGGAATTAAGTTGATGAGCCACACAATGAAGATCTGGGAGAGAGTTGTGGAAGCAAGACTTAGACAAGATGTGACTATCTGTGAGCAGCAGTATGGTTTCATGCCAAGAAAGAGCACCACAGATGCCATCTTTGCTTTGAGGATGTTGATAGAGAAGTACAGAGAGGGTCAGAAAGAACTCCATTGTGTGTTTGTGGATTTAGAAAAAGCATATGACAGGGTACCAAGAGAAGAGGTGTGGTATTGCATGAGGAAATCTGGAGTGGCAGAAAAGTATGTTAGACTGGTACAGGACATGTATGAGGACAGCAGGACAGTGGTGAGATGTGCTGTGGGAGTGACAGATAGCTTCAAGGTGGAGGTGGGATTGCATCAAGGATCGGCTCTGAGCCCCTTCTTGTTTGCTCTGGTGATGGACCGACTAACAGATGAGGTCAGGCAGGAATCCCCATGGACTATGATGTTTGCAGATGACATTGTGATCTGTGGTGAGAACAGGGAACAAGTGGAAGAGAACTTGGAGAGGTGGAGGTATGCTCTTGAAAGAAGAGGAATGAAAGTCAGTCGTAGTAAGACAGAGTACATGTGTGTGAATGAGAGGGAGGCCAGTGGAACAGTGAGGCTACAAGGAGCAGAGGTCACAAAGGTGCAGGACTTCAAGTACTTGGGGTCCACTGTCCAGGAAAATGGGGAATGTGGTAAAGAGGTGAAAAAGAGAGTCCAGGCAGGATGGAGTGGATGGAGAAAAGTTTCAGGAGTGATTTGTGACAAAAAGGTGTCAGCAAAGGTCAAAGGAAAAGTTTACAAGACAGTGGTGAGACCAGCTATGTTGTATGGTCTGGAGACAGTGGCATTGACAAAAAGACAGGAGAAAGAACTGGAAGTGGCAGAAATGAAGATGCTGAGGTTCTCCTTAGGAGTGACAAGGATGGATAAGATCAGGAATGAGATCATCAGAGGTACAGCACATGTTGAACAACTGGGAGATAAAGTTAGGGAGGCCAGACTGAGATGGTTTGGACATGTCCAGAGGAGGGACAGTGGGTATATTGGTAGAAGGATGTTAGAAATGCAGCTGCCAGGAAAAAGACAAAGAGGGAGACCAAAGAGGAGATATATGGATGCAGTTAGAGAGGACATGAAGGTAGTTGGAGTGAGGACAGAGGATGCAGAGGACAGAGTGAGGTGGAGGAGGATGACTCGCTGTGGCGACCCCTGAAAAGGGAAAAGCCGAAAGAAGAAGAAGAAAAAGAATACTTCCATCTCTCTGTGAACATCTGCTAGGTCCGCTTAGATTTTACCTTTTAAAAGAACAACATTTCCAACTAAATTGAAAGATGCACCACATACATATCACAGCCTACAGTAAAATTCAATGCAGACTGCACCAATTATTAGATCATTTACATAAAGGTCCTCAATGAAAGCCTTGCTATCAAGGAGTTGAAACAAATATTTTAGTTTTACTTCACTTTATCTGAACATTACTCTTTTTCATCACACAAGCGGCAGTCTGCAAGAACTTCTCCGCTACTCATCTGTTGTCACTGTGTCTTTGTGTTTTTCACATCAAGCTAATTTCAACAGATTACACAGAGCATCCGATTTCACAGTTAGGGATTGGACACCGCTGTGGGTCGTTGAGGGCCAAGTGGGGGTCTTGAGATGATTCCCAGTTAGTTAAATCTGGAAGGTAAAAACAGCAGTCATCGATACAAATGGCGTGATGGTTCATCAAAGTTCTCGATCAGTAATCCACATTAAAAAATCCAACAATATTCAGTCATAT
Organism: Garcialebias charrua; assembly: GCA_038048925.1. Taxonomy (NCBI): domain Eukaryota; kingdom Metazoa; phylum Chordata; class Actinopteri; order Cyprinodontiformes; family Rivulidae; genus Garcialebias; species Garcialebias charrua. The sequence goes on along the minus strand of JBBPBX010001889.1, from coordinate 22,630 downwards.
CATCTGGACATTTTCAAAGGACTGATGAAGTCCTTTGGATGAAGGATCAAACGTCTCAACAAGATCCAGATGACCCGACTGATATTACTCGGTCTGCCTATTTCCACCTCTGTAATATTAACCGTCTCCGTCCTTCTCTCACACCCCGCTCCACAGCCATCCTGGTGCACAGTCTTGTGACTTCCCGTATTGACTACTGCAACTCCCTTCTCTACGGCCTCCCCAACAAATCTCTCCACAAGTTACAGATGGTCCAGAACTCAGCTGCCCGTGTCATCACTCAAACCTCCTACTATAACCACATCACTCCTGTCCTGCAGCAGCTCCACTGGCTCCCGGTTAAATCACGCATCATCTTCAAAATTCTACTTCTCACGTTCAAAGCTATCCACAACCTTGCCCCTCCTTATCTATCTGACCTCCTACAAATCTCCATCCCATCACGCTCTCTCAGATCCTCCTCTTCGCTACATCTCCATGTACCCTCTGCCCGCCTCTCCACCATGGGGAGCAGGGCCTTCACCTGCTCTGCCCCTCACCTCTGGAACGCCCTACCGCCAGACCTTCGAAACACCACCTCCCTTTCTCTGTTCAAGACTGCCCTGAAAACCCATCTCTTTAGACTAGCTTATCACTAACTTTACTAAATGTATTTTTATCTTCCATTTTATATCCTTTATGTATTTTATATTTCAATTTGTCGCTGATAATGTTTGCTCTGTATTACACTGTGTTGGTTTGTTAAGTGTCCTTGGGTGTCCTGAAAGGCGCTTTTAAATAAAATGATTATTATTATTATTATTATTATTATTATTACCTGGATTATCGAGCATGAACTTTGATGTTTTGAACCACTTTGGCTATGGCTGCCTCAGAGGAGTCGACGGGGGAGAGGACGAGCCCCAGAAACCATCTTATCACCAGCAAACTGGTTGGTCCACTATGGGAATGTGTTGTTTGTGGGACAGAGTTTGTCGTTGGCTCCTCGGACTGATGAAATCCTTTGGATGAAGGACAAAACGTCTCAACAAAAAAAGGAACCGTCCAGATGACCTGACTGAACTTTGTTAAGGTTGTTTATGCCATGGTTCGATCAGTCCAGAGATGTTTCAGCTTCAGAGCTGGGGTCGCAAGTCTCTTCTACTGTTATCTTGTGTAAATATAATGGAAAATTTTCGGAACCGTTGACATACGATGAGGATGAGCAAAAAAAAAAAGTTCCTGTAGAAACTTTGATGGTGACTGTCACACTGCTGCCAATTAAAAAAATAAATACATAAATCAGTACTATGTGTTCACTCTCAGCTACCACCACATCAAATTTTAGATAAATTTGACCCCAAAAAAATCAATGAATTATAGTTTTGTTTTTTTGTTTTTTTAGCTATGGTGGCCATCTTGGATTTTGGATTTGGATTCAGTATGTGCTGTTGAACATTCTCAGCTTTAACACCAAATTTCAGCTCTACAGTATATGTGTAAAAAAAATCACTGAGTGAAAGACATTTAAATGTAGCTTTGGCAGCCATCTTGACTTTTTTATTGGAATTTGGTATTTAATGTTCATAGGCAGTCCCCCAGTAAAAGAACAAATCTTTAGCTGCTGCTGTTTCTCAGTTTAAATGCCACAGCTGAAGACAGCACAAACATGTTTAGAGCCTGAGAGTTGTGGAGGTCTCATTGTCGGTTTGTTTGGAGCTACTTGCAGACCAAACTCCAGGACCCGTTCGTCCCAGATGTGACCAGGTTGGGAACCTCACACAAAGGTGACGAGAAAACATCAACACTGGCCGATCCATTAGAGGGGCCAAATGAGTGTGTGCACATCTTAAAACCCAGATGAGGCGGGGTGTTTGCCCTCGGCGAAGACAAACAGGCCTAGAAGCCACGAGCAGAACTCCGATGTGTTGGGAGGGTTTTCGGCTTCTGATCCACACAATGGCAGCAGCAGAGACCTGTGACCCTGACTGTTTGGAACAACTATGATAAAAATAAGTTGGCAGCAGTCGTTTTTAAAATTAACTGAAACTCTAATAGGCAGAGTGCTGAATCTGAGCTGATGACGATGAATGAATGGAGAACAGGTGGGAGTGGGCGGGGCCAAGGCTGAGGAGCAGGAAAATGTACAGAAATCTAACTTTATAAGCAATAAACATAAAATAAACCTCAAAACAGGTAAATAAACACTGAAAAAGCACATTTCCTCACATAAATTAATTAGATAGAAAAAGAGCCACCTGCATCATGAAAGACCTCACTCACCCAGCACACTCACTCTTTGCCCCACTCCCCTCAGGACGGAGGTTGAGGAGCATCAAATGTAGAACCACTAGACTGAGGAACAGCTTCTACCCTGAGGCTGTTAGACTCATGAATAAATAAATAATAAGAATAAACACTGCAAAATATCACATCATGCTGATGCTGATCTGTTTTCTTGTTGCTGTGTTCATCTGTGACCATCTGCTCATAAAGACTCATGTTCGTGCTGCTGTTTATAATGATGTTTTTCTACTACATTAGGGCTTAGTGTATTACTAGTTGATGTTTCTCTTAGTTAATCCTAGATGTTATTACTGTTTTTCTCTTGCATTTGTTGTTGGATGTAACTGGGACCCCGTGTACATAATCTCGTTTTCATCACATGTACCACATGCGGTGCAAATGACAATAAAGACTCTCTGACTCTCTCTAGATACAAGACAAAAAACTACCAATTTTGTTGGATAACTCTGTTGATTATTAATGTGAAATACAGCATCAGTAGTTTTGTTCTTCTGATCGTTTAGTTGCAGCTTGTTCTGTCAAATATACGCAGCTTTAAAGATATTCAAAGTATTTAAAGCATTGATTTGTCGACTCTGTAATTAATTGAATTCAAACTTTAAGACTTGCACTCCCCTACTCATTACATTTTCAGGTGTTCTGTTCATTTATGTGGACCGGTTCCTGTTTAGGCAGCAGGTTTATGGTCATTAATACTTTGTACCTCACAAGAGAGAAACTAGAAAATATACATTAACTGCTGGTTAAAGCAGAGCCAGGAACTGATCATGTTGAGCAGATTCACTGAATTTATTCTTTGGATTTGGTCCGTGGCATCGATTCAACCCAGGTGGATGAAAAATCTGAGGTTTGATGCACTTTACCTGTCGTCTAGCCTGACCCTCGTCCAACATGGCTGCAGACACACACCAGAGTTAAGCAAATCTGTGCGTACTGTTATCTAAAGCACATTTTCAATCACCACTACATTTAGGGTTAACGCCTGGCACCTGAGGGCTCCTTAAAAAAAATGCCTTGGAAATTGTCCACATGGCTATTACATTTAAATGAAAAAAAAACTTTAAATAAAGTTTATGAAATAGTTTTATTCATGAAACTTCATGTCTAAAGAGACATTGCATTACCTGCGAAAGTGCAGTGTGAAAGCTAATTGCTGAAGAAGTTGCAGAGAAACAGCTGAAATTAGATTTAAAAAAAACATGCTGAAATGTAGCTGAAATAGAAGAACAAGCCTAAATTAGCAGAAGAAAGCAGAAAGAACACATATTTGCTGAATTAGGGTTAAATCAGCAGAAATTAGCACAAAAATTGGTAAATTAGCAAAAAAAAATAGCTGAAAAGTAGCTGAAAAGGCATAAAGAAGCTTAAACTACCAGAAGGAAGCCAAAAGAGCTGAAATGCACTAATATATATATATATGAATTAGCTGAAAAAAACAAAATTAGCATAGAAAAGCTGAATAGTAGCTGAAAGAGCAGAAAAAGCTGAAACTAGCAGAAAAGAGCTGAAAGGAACATAACAAGTTGAAACTAGCATAAAGAGGTTAATTGGGCTGAAAGTAACAGAAATTACCACAAAAAACTTGAATTTATCTGAAAACCGCTGAAACCAGCTAAAAATCTTTGAAAATCTAGCTGAAAAGGTAGAAAAAGCTGAAATTAGCATTAAA
>JBBPBX010001889.1:0-10918 GCA_038048925.1 Garcialebias charrua | reverse complement strand
GTAAAAAAATGGATAAACTGGTAGAATAAATCAGTGAAAATAGAATAAATGCAACAGCAATAGAAGGAGGCAATGTAAACAAAAAAGCTACATACTAAAATACCAAAAGTAATAAAAGTCACACACTGAAAGCTTTTCTGAACAAGTGGGTCTTCAGTCTGGTTTTGAACAGTCAGATCAGAGGTTTGTTCTTCTTTTACATTTTATTTTTGCATGTAACTGGGACCCTGTGTACATAATCTCATTCCATCACGTGTACCACATGTGGTGCGAATGACAATGATGAATCTCTGACTCTGATTCATTATTATTAATTTATTAATTTATTGTTATTTGACCATTTCTCAATTGGGAAACTGTTTGCAGTCCACTGGGCTCAAGGTTTTGTCAAAACTGAAATTTCAGGTAACCCTTGTTAAACAAACACTGCGAACATCGTTCCATTGCCAAATCAGCAGCTGTGCACAAACACATAAATAAAGCTTAATACATGTAAAGATAATTAATTGTGTGTTAATTAAACTTATTAATTCAATGTAAGCTAATTGATAAAACTCCTCTAAAACCTAAACAAACACACAAACAATAATATAATGCTGTTACTTATAAGGTATTCTACAATATGAAAAACAAACAAACTCTGGCAGAAAATACTTTGTAACCAGAAATAACGTTAATCATTCATTCTTGGCTGCTTCTGAAGAAAACAAGTTTAATTCTTGTTTCCACCAGAAGATGGCAGCAGAGTGAATGGAGTGATCTGAAACAGATTCAGAGGAAAAGGCTTGGAAGACACCAAACTTTGTGAATAGAAAGTGATACGTATCTTTTTCTATTATTATTTAACACAGTTTAACACTTTATTTTTTAAAACGTTAATAGTAAACAAGTTATAACAAAGAACTGAACCATTTTGGAACAATAGAAGCAGCTCATGTGACAAAAGTGCTCAAGCTGCTATTATAGCAAACCTTGAACCAAACAAGATTTCCACTGTGGGGGTACCAAGAAGATATACTTAAACAGGATCCTCCCACTTTAATGTGTCCCCCTACTCAATAGAGCCACATTAGGATTAATTAGTCGGCAGTTCCATCATATACCAGATGTTGGAGGTTCATTATCAGGGCAATGATCATCATATTTATGTAGCCATTTTGTTCACAGCTGCAGGTAAGTTTTATTATTATTTTTTTTTATTATTATTTTTTTTTTATCATTTTGATACTTTTTACGCTTCCTACATTTTTTAAACATGTTTGATTTCAGAATCTGCAGAACACCACAATATTTCAACAAAGACAGTAGATGCTGGGGGTGATGTCACTCTAATGTGTAACAGAAGATCTAAACAGTCAGGGTTCTTGTTTTGGAAGAAACGTGTTCCTGGAAACTTGCCTGAAGTCTAAGGAGCATCGTACACATATGATCATGATGCTGCCAGAACGACACATCACTTCACATCAAAACAACAATCTGGGACATTTGTTCTCTCTATAAACCACATTAAACTGAGTGATACTGCCTTTTACTACTGTGAAGAAATACTTGAGTTCCAGAGAACTGTTTTTAATGTCACTTTTATCAGCGTCAAAGGTAATCGAACAAATCTCAGCTTTAAGTTATCAGAAGTTTATGTCTTTAAAAACAAACCATATTTTTGTTGTGGCATGTACTGTAAGTAATTAAATTAGGTAAATGTTTCCCATATTTTACAGCTCCAGAACCTAAAATCAAAATGATCAGTCAGAAGCCTCCATCTGTTGCCGTCCGTCCAGGAGACTCTGTGGCTCTCCAGTGTTCTGTCTCTCAGTTCGACAGCCAAACGTGTCCAGATGATTAATATTCCAAGGGTTCCAAGATGGCGCCTTTGTTGTTCACGGCACGCTTTCTACCTCCTCTCTTGAACTTTTTATTGTTAATAATAATAATAATAATGAATTCAATTTATAACGCACTTTTCATTAATGAAAATCTCAAAGTGCTACTTGTTGTTCGTGTTTTGCCTTTTTTTCATCGACGATACATCCTCGCTTCTGGTCTATGATCGCTCAACTCTTCTAAGTATACAAGACTCGCTAATCAACCCACCGACTACTGACAATCATGGACATTTTAAGCCTCCACCACCTCCACCTTTCCTGATGTCCATTCCTGCCTACCTACAACGCAACGCCAGCATGTCGCCACGCAACAAGCGCCACAGACGACGTGGAACAAGAGCGGGAGTCCTGGTGAGATTAAAAAAAATCTCTCCTCTCACAGCACGGCTACGGCTGACTTACCTCCTGAATTCAGCATCTTTGATGTCCATCGTTCCATGGTTCATCGCCATCGCTGCCTTGTTGCTGTCAATCATGACATCAGCTATCAGTATCCATCTTGGCCCCCGGTGAAGAACCAGAACCGAGGTTGCTTTAAACAGAACCTTCGCCCGCTCGCTCGAGCTACGGGTGACATAACTGGCTGTGTTCCAGTACGTGCAACACTGTTTAACGCCCGATTGATCACTAATAAACTTTTATATTAAGTGATTTGATCTCAACTCATCGTCTGGATCTGTTTCTGATTACTGAAACCTGACAGAAATCACAGGACAACAGCTGCTTCTCTGAGCTCCTCCCACCTGGCTGCTCCTACCTGAATGCTCCGCGTGGGTCTGGAAGAGGGGGGGGCTGGCTGCTGTGTTCAGTGATGCGTTCAAGTGCCGCTTGTTCTCAGAAAAACTACAAAACTTTGAAATTATGCTGTTTGTGCTGGAATCTGCTAAACCTCTGATGTGTGGGCTCATTTATCGGCCACCACAATATAATAAGGACTTCCTCAGTGAGTTTTCAGAACTACTGGCTGAACTGCTGCCAAAATTTGACTCCCTGCTTTTTTGTGGAGATTTCAATGCACATATCTGCTGCCCAAGTAATCAACTTGGATGTGAGTTTTAGGACCTTCTGGACTCTTTTAATCTGTTGCAATCTGTCTCAGGGGCCACGTACAGTCAGGGTCATACACTAGACTTAATTATCTCACACAGCCTTCACATATCTGCTGTGGAGATTCTGGACACCTGTATTTCAGACCACTTTCCCATCTTATTTTAATTTTCCACCCATCCTGCACATGTTCTCCCAGCACATCTCTGCCGCTCTATCACCCCATCCACTCCAAGTCAGTTCACTGATGCCTTTAAGAGCACTGACTTATACTCTGACGTCAGCCTGGACCCATCTCTACATCCTGAGGACTTCATCACCTCCTTCCATCACACTTGCACAACGATCTTGGACTCCATCACTCCTCTCAAACAGGCTTCTTTAAAGATCAAATCACCTCCATGGCTCAACGAAACAACGCGGGCACTTCGACAATGCTGCAGGAAAGCAGAGCGAAAATGGAGGCGCGACCGGCTTCATGTGTCCTAGGGAATACTGAGAGATTGTCTCTGTGATTATCAAAATGTTGTTAAGCAGGCCAAGTCACAGTACCTCTCCAATTTAATCTCAACCAGCTTTAACCGGCCGAGGATGCTATTTAGCACAATCCAGTCTGTCATCAATCCCTCTGTCAATGTTCTGAAAACTACCACTCAGTCTACCTGTGATAACTTTCAGAGCTACTTTGTCAACAAAATAGACTCTATCAGGCTGAACATTGTCAGTCCATCCAACACTGTCCAGCAGTGCTGGGCAACGCTAATCCAAAAATTAGTTCTGCTATTTCTAAAGCACTAATTAATTAATTTAGGTCCGCAATTTCAAAACACTAATGTCTTATGAAAATTAGGGGAAGCTAATTATAATCCGCTAAATAAATTCAACAATTGAATTACCATGCTGTTGCTCCATTTGACCACTAGATGTCTGTCTTGATCAGCATAACAGCTTTAAATAATTTATTTTCATTCAACTGTATAGTATTTTATTTTTTTAAATAAAATAAAACCACAGTCCAAACAACACATTAGGAGAGATACCTTGAGTTTTTAAAACCACCAGATCATGATAAAGTGATTTCTTACCACACACACCCCAACAGCAGAAGAACAATCAGAGCTCTGACAAACTTTTCTGAAAGGCCACACCTGCTCCTTTATCTGCTTGCCTTTCAATCAGTGATGGAGAGCACCAACAGGTGCCACTGGTTACATCAAGAACATAAAAATACAATAAATTAATTCATTTATTTGCTCATTCTTTTGAGAATTGTGAAAAGTCTCTCCATTCTGTCTCTACTTACATTTGTTCTTCTCTCTGCTGCTTCATCTCTTCTGATGAACTGAAATAAATCATCCTCTCTGTCCTGCTGCCTCTTTCTTCTCCATCTCCGTTCCTCAGCCCTGGCTCACCTGCTGCTGCGCTTGGACTTGGAGTGTCCTCAGTGATGGAGACAGTTAGGACAGGAGGTGCAGTGGAAGGTCTCTGTCCATGATGACAAACCAGGACCAAGTCACAGCAGCAGCTTCCCATTAACTCCTTGACCCGCCTGGATATTTACAGTCCTGAACAGAGGAAACATCACAGTTGGCAAAAAAAGCAACAAACATAAAAAAAACTTTACATGTATTAACAGTTGCACATACAAAATATATTCTTCATTACACATGTACATACTTTGTATTTATTTTTTTAGATTACCCTATATCTTTTTTGCCTGCAGAGGATTTACCTTGTCAAGCAGGCACCATCTTCTCCGAAATTATCCTAATAACAGCAACATAAAAAATGAATGAAGAGGGGAAACGGAAAATAATGTCTTAGAAAAAGTGTAGTTTCCACCGCACAACACAAGAAGACCTGTACTTTATTGAGATCACAGGTTCTGTACAGTACTGCATGTGGTTATAATGAAAGTGTACTCAGTCAGAAGCATAAGATGAATAAATTGATTCAGTCGTGTACCTCCATAACACAGCTTCAGATTGTTTTGCACTCGTGAAAAGGTGGCTGTTTACATTCTGAAGCTTAATAAAAGCTTAATTATTAATTATTTTATTACTCCCACCTCCTGACCAGCACCACTGCGACATAAGAAAAAAATCTGCATATAAAAAACCGATAATTCGTGTGTTTGTGAAGTTAGGATGCAGCTATTATCTAAATTGAAAAAAAAAAAAAACTCACAGAGGTCTAATTAAGAGCTGGTCACTTTCCTCAGCAGGGATAAACACATACTTTGCATTTTGAAGCCATATCTTCTCATTTTTACAGGTTAAATACGTGAAAACAGAAGCTGCCATAATCGTGCATAAATGTTTTCTGAATGAACAAGTGTGGACGGTTTAATAATAAAATAATAAATAATAAAAGCTTAGCTTCGGTCTACTCCTTGCTCCCTTAAAAAAATAAAAAGTAAAATTAGCTTAGCGGCGAAAATATTACGGGACCCATTGTACGAGCTGATCTCCGACAAAAAATAATACAAAAAAATGTCTACGCAAATGACAAAAGCCTATCATCTGCTTAAAATCATAACCTCTTTAGGATTTTGATTTTTTAATCCCACATTTTAACATAACTTACATTTAAAAGTGTATTCCGTCGCTTCGTCCGACATAACGATCATCCAAAATTTTCCCTCAATACGCACGCGCAATGTAAACACAATGCATTTTGGGAAAGCCTCGGTCTTGAAGGATACCAAGTATACCAGTACACCTGCTGCAACGGGACAGAGGGACGCTTTTTTGTCACGGACCACATCCGGCGCTGACAGGATATGGTTTGTTAACAACCCGTAAATAAGCTTTTTAATTTTTATTGATAGATAATTCGTTATTAGCAGTACTGCATTTTAAATAAAAATAGCACAAATCCGCTTATGAATTATAAAAGTTAGCCAATCCGTTGTAACGCTGAAAAATTGTTTAGGTCCGTTGTAAGCGGATTAGCGCATTAGCGCTCCCTAGCGATCTGGCACCCAACTTTGCCAATCAGTATCCCTCTAGTTCATCGAGGGGGGGCAGGTTTTTGTTTGTTGATCCATATCTGTAGAGGGCACATTCTTAATAAGGCCCGAGGCACGCAGACAATAGTTGCTGCCAACCGGCCCAAGAGATGCTGGCATAGCTTGATAGGCACCCTCTGGCCTAGCTGAAAACGCACTAAGCAGAGGTGGAGGGATGAAACCCGTGCCTCTGAGAGCCTTGCCCTGTACAAAATGGAGTTGAGCTGTACTCCCAGAAATACGGTAATCTGGGATGGGGTCTGATTGCTTTTTTGCCAGGTTCATAACACAACCTAGAGCTTCCAGGTGAGATATCACCCTCTCTGCGTGCTGCTATGCTTGGACTCTGTTGTGTCCAAGTATTAGCAGATCGTCCAGATAGTTCAGAACTCTGACCCCTTGACCCCTCAGCGGGGTCAGGGCCACGTCCAGGCATTTTGTGAATGATCTGGGGGCGGTTTTCAGGCCAAAAGGCATTGCCAAGAACTCGAACGCGATGCCCTCGAAGGCAAAACAGAGATATTTTCTGTTGCAGGGCAGGATGCTCACGTGGAAGAAAGCGTCTTTCAGATCCACCGTGCAGAAGTAATCTCTCGGTCGAACCGAGTGGATGACTTGTCTGAGTGTTAGCATCCTGAATTTGTATCTTTTTATTCTTCTGTTCAGACCCCGGAGGTCCAAGATGGGCCTCAAGCCCTTATCCCGTTTCGGGACCAGGAAGTACTTGCTGTAATGGCCCTTTTTTACATCGTGAGCAAGGACCATTCTGATCACTCCTTTCTGTATCATGGTTGAGATCTCGTCTCTTAAGACATGAGCATGGTCTAAGCTTATGGAGGACGACAGCACCCCCGTGAAAGGAGGTGGCCGCTTGTAGAACTGTAGCCAGAGACCAAGGGTGACAGTGGACGTGACCCACGTGCTTGGTTTGCATACGTTCCAGGCGCCAGCGTGTGCGTTCAGTCTGGAAGGCATGTGTATTCTGTGATGTTTGTGTGTCAAGGGGATGGAAAGGGGGGTGGGAGGGGAATGGCCCCCTGTCGTTCGCCTTCCGGGCGACTTGCCTATCCCTCTGAGGTAGCCGGAGTTTCTGCTGAGTCGTGATACAGAACAGCTTGAGTAGTTTGAGACTTTATTGTCGTGTGTGAACGGCAAATTCTCTTTATTACACAAGCATTTGAGTGTTCTTATGTGTCTAAATGTTCTGGACAGGTTAATCTGTGCTCCTTTAACACAGATACTGGTGGTAAAAGTTCGACCTTTTCTCTCCCTCTGTGGGTGAAAATGCCTGTAATGGTACAGGGACAGCTCAGGATCATGCAGGCCTCTGCTTTCTCTCCGCACCGCAGGAGAAGTACTGGGTTGACCTGTGACTTCTGCACAGAGACACTAAAACATTATGTGGTTTTATTAGTGCTTTAAAACAACATTTTGTTTTTATCGCACAAACAGGGGAACATGTTTTGTGTTTTAACGAACATCTTTGTCCCTTCCACCATGGTCTCTTGGACCCCGGGGAGGTTTGAATATGTGTGGCTTTCCTTTTCCCGTGGGTGGAAAAGCCCTCATCAGTGAGGATGTTGGTCACTGGTGTCACTGTGCGACAACCACTTCAGTCCTGCTCTTACCCAGAGCGACTGCCGATGCGCCCAAAGGGCGGGCAGTAAAGTCTGCCATCCTGTGGGCCTCATCCAGCAGCTCAGTCGTCTTTTACCTTTGTTGGTAGCTCCCTGCAGTTCCTACAGCTTTTCTACCTGGAGAGCCTGCAGCATTGAGGCCGTGCAGGCCTTGGGGCACTATGTGCGCTAGATCCTTTCTAGTTGCACTACTGAAGATGACATGGTTTGCTGGTTAGGCCTTGGTGGCTGAAGTTCTGGATGTGAGACAGACCCGTCAGTTCCCTGCCCTCCCAGTCCGGAACTGGGAGAAGGGGGGGGGCGGTGGCCGCCCTGGGTGCCGACCCTGACCGCGTGAACCCAGTTAAAAAACCTGGGGACACCGGCGTGTCGAGCCTCACCGAGGTTGCTGCCTCGGGAGGAATAGTTACCCGCCAACCTTGACTCTTGTTGTCCCGATGGGGGTGCAGGTCTTGGCACCTGAGAGACTTAACCGTTCTGTGGCACAAGTCAAGCGGAGCCGGAGTGGATCTGTCTGCTTCAACAAGCACCATTGCAGCTTGTTGTGAAAAGCCCTCTGCTCCCTCCTCGAGGCCTTGCTCCGTCGTTGGAGGCTTCGTCGGGGGCAGTAGTTGGCCTTTCTCCTGTTTGGAGGAGATTCCCTCTGCTCGCCTTTGTCCACTTTATCAGGGTTCCTCGAACTCTGACATGGTTAACGTCTGATAGCCATCCTTTAGCTCATAGGTGGATAAGCTCTCAGCGTCACAATGTTCTCGTTGTGGACGTAGGAAAACTACCAGTCAGCGTAGCTGATCAGGTAGGCAGAAAGTCCTCCTCCTGGACTGTGCTCGTCGGAGAACCTCCTTGTTAGCGGGAGCTAAACGTGGAGGTACTTGTGAACCCGTTAGTGGTGCTAAATGGGCCGTCGAGCAGAGCAGCAATCGGTAGACAGCCGTGGGATGAACTCTATTGTCAATTTGACTACACAGGATAGCGAAACAGACAGAACAGAAGGTTAGTTATCAAGCTAGACCAAGCAGTTTTTCACATATCTCACAGTGGAGTCCTCCGTTGTCCGCTCATAGCTGCACTAATCGTGTTAGCAGCACTAATCATGTTACCAGCGCTAATCGTGTTAGCAGCGTTACATGAGCCCAATGTCTGTCTCGCGCTGTCATGGGAGCTCTTGGTTACCCGGGCTAACCGTGGGAGCTAGCCAGTTAGCAGCGGAGTTTCTCGATTTTCACTTGCCTTTCTCCAGAGCCATCTGCGAGAAAAAGCGTTGAGTGTTTTCATGTGTAGCAACCCTAAGCAGACCGGACAGGCCTCGTGGGTGTCCGTTGTTGAAAGAGAATAGCCACATCCGCTGGAGCAGGCTTGAGAGCCGGGGCTCGCTGGCCTGCTGGTCTTGTTGGAGTTCTTCGACTTCCTCTCGCTCTTCTCCGGAGCCATGGCCGAGAAGAGACGTTGAGTTGTAACCAGTTAGCCATCCGTTAACTGTGGCAAAGAAGTCCTCTCGCTGAGCTGCTCGCAGCGGCTAGCCTGTTAGCTCTGTTAGCTAAGCAGGTAGTGTGTGGCACAGTTAGCGCCCGCTAACTGAGCCGATAGACGCCGGATGGTGGACCAGAATCGCCTCGAAGCCGTACGGAAGTCATTCTCCATGGCCTCTCCGAACTCCTCCCACGCCCGAGTTTTTGCCTCAGCAACCACCCGAGCCGCATGCCGCTTGGACTGCCGGTACCTATCAGCTGCTTCCGGGGTCCCACAAGCCAAAAAGGCCCAATAGGACTCCTTCTTCAGCCTGACAGCATCCCTCACTGCCGGTGTCCACCACCGGGTTCGAGGGTTGCCACCACGACAGGCACCAACAACCTTGCGGCCACAGCTCCGATAAGCTACCTCGACAATAGAGGCGCGGAACACGGCCCACTCGGACTCCATGTCCCCCGCCTCCCTCGGAACGTGTTCAAAGCTCTCCCGGAGGTGGGAGTTAAAGCTCCGTCTTACGGGAGACTCTGCCAGACGTTCCCAGCAGACCCTCACAATACGTTTGGGTCTGCCAGGTCTGACCGGCATCCTCCCCCACCATCGGAGCCAACTCACCACCAGGTAGTGGTCAGTTGACAGCTCCGCCCCTCTCTTCACCCGAGTGTCCAAGACATGCGGCCGCAGATCAGATGAGACGACAACAAAGTCGATCATCGAACTGCGACCTAGGGTGTCCTGGTGCCAAGAGCACATATGGACACCCTTATGCTTAAACATGGTGTTCGTTATGGACAATCCATGACGAGCACAGAAGTCCAATAACAGAACACCACTCTGGTTCAGATCAGGGGGGCCGTTCCTCCCAACCACACCCCTCCAGGTCTCACTGTCATTGCCCACGTGAGCGTTGAAGTCCCCCAGTAGAACAAGGGAGTCCCCAGGAGGCGCACTCTCCAATACCCCCTCCAAGGACTCCAAAAAGGGTGGGTAGTCTGAGCTGCCGTTTGGTGCATAGGCACAAACAACAGTCAGAGCCCGTCCCCCCACACGTAGGCGAAGGGAGGCTACCCTCTCGTTCACCGGGGTGAACCCCAACGTACAGGCACCAAGATGGGGGGCAACCAGTATGCCCACTCCTGCTCGGCGCCTCTCACCAGGGGCAACTCCAGAGTGGAAGAGTGTCCAACCCCTCTCAAGGAAACTGGTTCCAGAGCCAGAGCCATGCGTTGAGGTGAGTCCGACTATTTCTAGCCGGAACCTCTCAACCTCACACACTAGCTCAGGCTCCTTCCCCACCAGAGAGGTGACATTCCATGTCCCAATGGCCAGCTTCTGTAGCCGAGGATCAGACCGCCAGGGTCCCCGCCCTCGGCCTCCACCCATCTCACATTGCACCCGACCCCTTTGGCCCCTCCCACAGGTGGTGAGCCCATGGGAAGAATTACACCTCAGTTTGCAAATATCCTCTATCAGAAACTGAGACCCCACAGTGCAAAAAAGCCAACCTGCCATTTTTACATATTCTCGTGTGAACTTGATATATTTATCCAAAGAGTTTTTGTGTTCAGTAAAATGTTAGACTTCCTGAGTTTTAATTTTAACCCAGGTGTCGTCAACATGCCTGAACCAGTGACTTGGTGGTGTCCCTGAAAAGGGTGTCAGGGCTCTCTTTTCTACCTCCTCCATGTACAGGTTGGCAACAATAGGAGAAACTGGAGACCTCATAGCACACCCATTCCGAAGGACCAGACTTAGCTTCTTTAGATTTTTCTACCTGGATTATTGAGCATGCATCAGGGCATATTGCACATAACTAACATATACTACACAGGTTGCAGAGGTAACAAGTAACATTGGGATGAATTATGATGGTA
>JBBPBX010001888.1:44927-96542 GCA_038048925.1 Garcialebias charrua | reverse complement strand
ACGAGAACTGATGGCGCTGTAAAAAGTTTGGGCAGTGCGGTACCATCAGAACCTTCTGCTGCTCACGGGTTGAGAAGAGTTTGGACTTCGAGTTTTCACCAACAGACCATTTGTCTGAGGCTTACGTTTAACTCTGTTTCTGCCTGCCGGTCAGGGAGTGACAGACAAAGGTGTGTGCAGGTTACCATGGTAACATTTCATTAGATCTTGGTTCTTTTTACTCTTCTTGTATAAAAATTATTGATCTTTAGTATAAAAATAAAAAAAAGTTATCCCATTGGAAGCATAAACACCAGAAACTCGGTCCAAAACCAAGAACCTGAAACCAGGACCCGCCCACCCCCACAGCTTCAGCCTCATCTACTCAGTAATGTCCCAGTAACAATGAAGTCCAAGTGACTGTCAGCGTGTAGTAGACTGTCACCATGTGGGCTCAGATGTCCTTGAACCAAGACTTCACTGAAAGCTTGGCTGTATGCCGAATTACCTGTCCCACAGGACAGTACAGTGTCATCGGTGTGGGACTCTTGGATCTCCACACCTTCATCTACCTGTGGTAGGAAGTGGTCAGGGAGTGCTGAAGGTGTCAGCTCGCAGAGGAGGTCCTCGTGATGGGCCAGAGCCTGGTCCAATTGTTGAGTCTCCTCTGTCTCACCTGTATATGAAGGTTCACTTACCGGGCTTGTGGTCTCGGTTGGGGAATCCAATGTGACCTTAGCGGTACCTGTTGTTAGACAGTCAGTGTCCTGACCTTGGGGAGGCACCTTGAATGGCAGTGGACTGCTCACTGTGGCCCACATTGTCTGATTGCCATAATTTATAATCGCTTCAAAGCGATTTATAAAATCTTGGCCAACCACAAATGGAGCCCGGAGTGAGTCAAGATCAGACACATATACCGGGTGGTATAGTGACATCTCGCCAATCTGCATGTGAACCATGGCTATTAGGGTTGTTCTCGTCTTTGCGAGGCCCTGTTGATCACCATAAGTGTCTTTCACAAAGGGTATTTGCCTGCCAACATCGTTAGCGGCGGTCCTTAGCTCCTCAAACAGTTTGGCTGACATGACAGACACGTCTGAGCCGCTAACCAGGAGTGCTTCTTGCTCTAGGACCCCTTCCAATGTGAGTGGCAGGTAAGCTCTCTTAGCTATCCCCCTTTTTATAAAGTTACACAGAAACCGTTCAGGTTCTTCCACACGTTTCTGTGTACGTGTGACTCTGTCTGTGTAATCATCGTCGCTGTCAGCATCATGATGGCTGTCTGCCTCATGACCTTCAGGATGTGGATTCTCAGCAATTTGTTTGCTGTCAGCATCTATGTCAGTGTCGACGTTGTTGTTGTCAACTGTGTGCACTGAGTTGTAGCAAAAGGCAGTGCTGCGCGTCGCTTCATCAGGTGGAACAAGGTTGTTTGTGGTATCATCAAGGACAACGTTATACGTTGTGTCAGCTTGGTCAACCACTGTAACATTCAAATCATTTGACAAACAACTCACAACCTCAGTCACGATCTCGCGCGGAGGCGCCATTTCCATAATCTGGAGCATGTGTGACTCATTGCATGTCTCAAACTGTGCAGTTCGAGGGGCAGGGGCAGGAGGGCCGCTTCTCGCGGGTACATGTCGGGACAGACCATTTTTCAATGGTTCACGGTGTCCATGCAACCGCCTTCGAATCTCACCGATTGTGAGATCCATGAGAGAACTCTTTTGGTTCGATCCGGACCATCTGTGTTCATCTGGAGGGCGAACACCTGCTTTGTGTGGTTCTCTGCTCATCTCAAGGTTTTCAACCTGAGGGGCAGGGGGTTCAGAAATTCCCGTGAACCGATCTGAGTCACATTTATAGGCCGTAGCACCATGCTGATGTTCGTTATTACGAAAAACCTGTGTCCTCTCGCACTTTGAAGGAGAGGAAACCTCTTCTACTTCCTGCAAGTGGGATGTGACCTTTTGACCTGGGCACACCACTGAGGGTGTTTTCCGTTGTTCGAGCATGTCAAAAAATTCCACAGCACATTCTTTAATTTCTGCCATGGTACCCTCTTCGCAATTAACATTGAAGCGGACACATTTCATTATGAACGGTATCAGATTCAAAGTGAACCGTCTTTTAAACTCCACATCATCCTCTATTCCAGGTACAGCTTTATTCCCTGTGTAAACAGAGAGGAGCCTGTCATAAAACACCAGGGGATGTTCACCTGGTTCCTGAAGGACGTTCTTTGCAGCTAAGTGCCTATCAAAGGATGCACCTGTTAGAACGTCCATCTTCCTACTGATTTTCTGTGAAAAATCAAGGACAGTCGGTCTTATATCACAGTGGATAGTCTCACCATGTGATGCCAAGATGTGAAATTAAACAAAAATCAGTGATTCCCATTAATTTGTCGACCTGTGACAAGGTCAAACAAAATTGGCTGTTATTGTGTGATTTTGTGAAAATCAAGACAAAAGAAGCCTCATGTGTGTCATTTTAAACTTGCAGTTGAAAAACACAGGGACAGAGATCTAGTTCTGCACAGAATTGATGATAAGAGTGTCAAGGCTTATCAAAAACAGACATGTCTGTATTAAAATCTGTGTAACTGTTCTGCCATCAACATTTGATTATATGTGAAAATCAAATTAAAGTGTGCTGTGAGTACAATATTCTCAAAATGTTTCCCGTTTAAAACAGGAACAGTTACCATGTACACATTACAGGAAGACTGCGTCTTCTAATGTAACCAGCAGGGGTCACAGCGCTGGAAGTGAGTTTATCACAGCGACTGTAATTTCTCTATCTGACCGCTATAGAGGCGCTGTTATCACCAGTGAGCGCAGCCGTAGCTTTCAGCCCACACAGACATCCAACACGGATGAAAAGCATCAATCAGACAGATCTAAAGCGTAACGTGATAAGCTCTAGAACCCAGGCTCACAAAACGAAATCATGTGAGCAAAATCGGTTGACTGTGAAACCCTTTAAACTGCGTTTAAAGAAATAAGGTCGGTCCTCATAAAACCGGCAAAATCGGTGTCACGTGACCTGGTCACATGGCGATCGGCAGTTTTTCAGAGCAACCGGCTCAATCCACCCATTAAAATCTCAAAAACACCGCGATTAAACAGTCTTTTTAATGACAGTAATGGACAAACAAGCACGGAAACTCGTCTGAGATAAGCTGTGAAGTGAAAGTTGACGAGGAGCGGGGCTTCAAACCCACTGCGCAAGCGTCAACACTCACAGCGAAATCGACCAATCACAGCGAAGACAGAACTGTAGTTCTAAAACCCAAGTGTTCATGGGAAATTGTGTCTTCCAAACCCAACGCCGCCCACAGGCGACGTGCCGTTCGAGCGGTGCGTTCACGGACCTGCGGTCTTTTGAACGCTAGCGAGGAACGGACTTTTTAACGTTCTAAAACAGTCACAAACATCGCAAAACACCGCGGTTAAGCCAGTCTTCGACGATATCACGTGCATAGAACTCAAACAACACAAATAAACTGTTAGAAATGTGTGCAAAAATGAATCTGACAACCAGAGTCTACAGAAACCAACGTTTTTGAACGCGACACACAATGGACCAATCACAGCGTTTTAAGCAGCCATCTTGTCTCTCGGTACCGTTAGCTTATAGCTCGACCCAAGGTTCTAGACACTTCTTTCACAAAATAAACGTATTTTTACACCGCAGAAAATACTGTCAATGAGCTCAAACACAACCACGCTAGCTCTCACGCCCCCAGGGGAGGCAGCACTCTAACTGTGTACAACAGCGGACTTTACGTCAAACGGAACCGGAACTCGGTCCAAAGCGAAGCGGATTTTTCCCGAACCTCGGCAAACACGTTGTAACAGATTAGGTAAAATGGAGCAGCAAATGTGTGAACAGACCTTCAACAGCAAACCGCAGATGTAATAAAATGAAGCAGTGGTGACACGGCGGTCACAAAATGAACAATGCATGCAGCCTCGCGACACGTAATGAAACGTCTCACAAAAACAAACACTCATTCATCCGCAGCTCCAAAACATACGTCGGAATGTGAAAGAAAAACAATTTTAACGGGAAAATAATCCAGACAATGCCACAATTAGCAACTCCCGGACACTCACCAGCCAAAACTATTCAAAAGCCCAAAACCAGGATGCAAACTATGCCAACAAACTCCGTAACATCAAGCTACACAAAACAACTTAATAAACGTTCCAGGAACTCGGACGAGCCACCAATTGTAATAGATTAATAATAGTAATAAATGTAGAGTAAGGTATTTAAACACTTACTGATTTACTATTATTGTAGATGCGCAGTTTAGCAGACTTTAATCTTGCACAAACTGCCACCAAAGAGCGAGTTCTTCCTTTTTCCGATACTAAGTTGTTTTTACTGTGATTAGACAAGAAATGTAATTTCACGCTTAGACTTCAATTTATATTGGTCTACCAAAAATATAGACCTTTTATTGAAACTATCACAAGAATTACATTAAACATTTGTATCGATATTAGCTCTGATTTAATAACTACGTTGACAAGAATACAAATTAAAACAAACAGACAGTTGGACCTTTCTGTTGGCACATTACTTAAAGTTTACCATGATGAAAATAAACATAAGGAGGAGTTTAAGGAGGAAAGATAAAAGATTGAAATGAAATGGTTGAATCTTATCTTGAGATGTTAACCAGAGATAGCACCCTCTGCTCGGTTTCGGCTGGACGTCCGTCCCGTGATGAAACACTTTTACCTTCGTGAAGATGATCCTGTCTCAACTCCGGTAAATTAGTCAAGCCAGACGCGCAGGCTGCTGCGTTTTACAGGCGACCACTTTCATCTTGCCACGGTCTCGTGAAGTCTGCGTCGGCCTCCCAGAGTGATGCCTGGTTCTGGTTTTGTTCAAGATAACTTCAGAAAGAGTGTCACCGCTTGGAGCTGTGACACTCGAAGTGGTTCACAGCTGACGTGCTGTTTGAACCTTTGCTGAAGACGTGGGCCTTTGGTGCCTGGCCGGAACGTACATCAGCTTGGAGAAAAACGTCCGTGCGTCTTCCCTTCTCCCTCAGAACTCAAAAACCCAGTGAGTGCTGAGAACTGAGTCCCAGCACGGAGACAAAACAAAAGGCAGGTGTGAAAACAGAGCACTCTCTGTTTAGGCACAGATGAATTGTTTTTAGAACGGACGGGAGACCGAAGATTAAGTTATGTCTAGAACTTCTCCTTTGAAACAAAAACAGTTCAAACAAATACGAAGAATTGTTCATTCAACTTTAGACACATTCTGCATAGAGCAGACAGTTCAAAACATGATCATTCTGAGATGTTCTCTTAACTTTGTCATATTTAAAATATACCAGTTTAGTAAAATCATCATTGAAATGACAAAAATACTGTTTGATCAATTCTGAATTAACACACATTAAAGAGAAAGTTCAATCTGATTAATTAGTGTCCATTAATTCATAATAATTGTTAAAATATATAAGTGTCCATCTGTCTCCTTGAGGTTCAAGCAAGTGTAACACTGAGTGATTCAGAGAGGTGTAGTTGAAGGTCAAGACAGAAATATCAGAGGCTAGGTGTATCACTACAGTATGTACGTTTGTGTTGAAAAAAGGGTGTTCGGCGCAGCGCTAGCATACATTTTTCGACTTATGACCAAAAATCCGGACTTACGAGCGACACGTGTTTCGGGTTCCGACATACAAATTTTCACCTTACGAGCGATTCGTAGGAACGGAACTCGCTCCTAAGTCGGGGACAACCTGTAGGCCTATAGTTATTAACGGTCGGTGGACGTATGTGGCTAAGGGGGCAGAAGATTGGAGCTAAGTTTTTTTTTTGTCCTTTCATGCTCTTCAAAGCGCATTAAGTCCCTGCTTCTGCCTGCATTCTGCATTAAGGCTCGGATATAGTCGCGCTCTGGGTATTTGCGCATGCTCCGCGGAGTCCGTGCGCTCTCTTGCCACGCGCTATGTGCGTTTATGGTTGCGCGCTGTTCATTGTTCACCGACAGATGGCAGTAGTGTGAAACCAGTGGAAATGTAGTATGAGAGAGTGTAGAACAAGAATCGGTTGACGTCACACATGACAGACAAAATGGCTGCTCGTAGTGCGAAAACTCGTCGTTTACTGCAACTTTTATTAGAGGAAGAAGAGATCGTGTGTTTAATGCTTTTAAACTTACAAAAACGTTGTCGTAGAAGGTGGTGTGTTCGTCCATTACATTCCCAGAGACGTGTAGACGGCGAGTACAGCGTACTTGTGAAGCGAATGCGGTCTGTGGATGATGATGAAATGCACTTCAGATATTTTCGTATGTCCCGACACCGATTCGACGAACTGCTGCACCGCATTTTGCCGTACATACAGCATGGTAGGAACCATCATAGTCCAGTAACATTGTCTGAAAGACTGGCTGTTACTTTACGCATTTTGGCTTCCGGTAGTAGCCAGAAATGTGTAGCAGCTAGCTATAAACTGGGTTCCACCACTGTGTCTCACATCGTTTCGGAGGTTTGCCAGGCCATCTGGAAGGCCCTAAAGACGGACTTTGTGTCAGTGCCCAAAGGACAGGAGTGGGCAGACATAGCCCGAGACTTCTGGAGAGTCTGGAACTTTCCTAACTGCTTGGGCTGTGTCGATGGCAAACATGTCCAGATCAAAGCACCGCCAAATGCAGGGAGCGATTTTTTTAATTATAAAGGGGCTCACTCCATTGTGCTCCTGGCTGTGTGCGATGCCAAATATCGATTCACAATGGTGGACATTGGTTCATATGGCCGTGAAAGCGATGGAGGCATTTTTCAGTCATCTGAGTTTGGATCACGGCTGCTGCAAGGGGCCCTTGACCTGCCTGAACCTGAGAACCTGCCGGGCACCAATATCACACTTCCCCACGTCTTCCTTGGAGACGCAGCTTTTCCACTGCATAACAACATGATGCGCCCGTATCCTGGTACTATTCTAAATATTTTCTGACAATATGTCTAACTGCACATGCATCTCTAAAAACAAAGGTGTATAGATGAGTGTGTAATATTATTTTTTCTCATGTACTTTATCTACAGGTAAAAACCTTGACAATGGCCGGAAACTGTACAACTACAGACATTCCAGGGCGAGGCGGGTCATAGAGAATTCATTCGGTATCCTGGCAGCACGATGGAGGATTCTTGGACGGCCCATCGACTTCAACCCAGACAAGACGGTGGACGTGGTGAAGGCGTGCGTGGCCCTCCACAATATGCTAGCGCACACAGATGCAGCAGCCTCACCAGCATCAAGATACATTCCCCCAAGTTTTGCAGATGGAGCTACAGCATCTGGGGAACTCCTGCCCGGCGAGTGGAGAAGGGTGGTGCTTGGTGACAACAATCTGACACAACCTGGACGTCTGTCAACAGCACGTGCATCCCGGGCAGCCAGTGCCGTCCGAAATGATCTGACCTCCTTCTTCCAAACACCACAGGGTCTAGTGCCCTGGCAGGATGCAGAAATATGGAGAGGCTGCTTATATTAATTGTTAACAGTTTGCAAACACAGTGACAGTTTATGTCCAGCATGTGAAAAATAGCCATACTTTTCATAAAACAAAAATAAATGACATTCTTTCATGAAATGTAGTTCAATGACATTCTGTGCTGTTACTGTATTTTAGCTCAACATTTGTGGGGTTTATTGTTTATTTTTTTTCTGGGTGGAGTTTGCATGTTCTCCCCGTGCATGCGTGGGTTTCCTCCGGGTACTCCGGTTTCCTCCCACAGACCAAAAAACATGCTTGTTAGGCTGATTGGTGACTCTAAATTGACCCTAGGTGTGAGTGTGAGAGTGGATGGTTGTTAGGTGTGAGTGAGACAGGTCCCTCTTGTAAATGAGTCCCCGTGACTCAACGAGGCTAGCCTGTATAAATAAAGGTTGAATGAATGAATGAATTTTTATTCATTAACAAGTGTGGCATTTTATTTTGTTTATATCTTCTATTCTTAAAGGGGACCACAGATGCAAAATTCACTTTTTAATGTTTTTGTACTCAACTTTGGGTATTTACTTCATAAAAAAACAGTCCTAAGGCCAAAAAAATGCACCCAGTGGTTTATTTACTATAAGTATATTTATTTATCTTAGATAGAAACGGCCCGATTGCACTTCCTGCGGTTTGTTACGTCACAAACCGCAGCCACAACCCACAGCCACAACCCATCCCAACCTTTGTCCCGCCCCCGTCACCTAGCAACCCCTGGTAATGCTCCACCCACGCGGTTCCTGAGTTCATCTCAGCCTGCACACTAGGTGGCGGTATGCACCTAACAGTTGTTTGCGATCCGCCATAAATCAAATGGAGAAGAAGAAGAATAGTTCATCTCAGCAGAATGGCTCCTAAAGTTAAATGTTGCGTTGTTGGCTGCATTACACAACATGTGTTGATACACACTCTTCCAGTCTCAGAGAGCAGAGATGCGTGGCTTAATTTTATTTTTAATGGCAATGTCCAGGCGACATTACCGTAGAAGAATTACACTTCTTATACGATGAAGGACTACTTTCGTACAACTGCCAGTTTGGTTGAGTGGTTAGCGCGCTCGAACGCCACTCGGGAGACCTGGGTTCGCATCTTGTCCATGATTTTCCCCCCCCTTTTTTTTTTTAAACTCCTGGCGCAGATAATGGAGCACTAAGCAGATTTAAAATTGATAGTTTTCAGATGGGAACAGATGTGTGCATGTTTGTGTGAGTGTGTGTGTGTGTGTTTGTGTGTCGGGCCAGCACGGCTCCTCGGAGAAACACAGATAAAAAGATAGCCCCGCTGTGAGTGTGTGTGTGTGCTTTGCTCCATCCAGCTCGCGCGCACAGGCAGAGGGTGGGAGAGTCAGAGGAGACATTACAGAGGAAGAATAAAAAATGACACGACAACTTGTACACTCTGATCTGTCGTGGTCCAGTTCAGCTCAGTCAGCTCGGCTCTGTGTGGTAGTAACGTGAGTTGACTTCCTCGTCTGCCTTTGGAGGGCGGAGTTAATGCAAGCAGAACTTTGAAGGGCGTGCCACGAGATCTCATTATCATAAACCGGTCGTTCAAAACGAAAGTTAAAAATGGCAGAATTAAAAAGGGTATAATTGATTATCTAAGAATTATTTTGTGTATTAAATTGAATAAACAGTGTCTGGTAACCCCAAAGAAATACCATAAAAATTTTAAAAACATATCTGTGGTCTCCTTTAATATTTTTTGTTTTGTAGAGGTCAGTTATTCACAGATATGTGGTTCTTTACTGCCCTGCTGTAGTAGTTTGCATGAGTGCTGCTGTTATGAACATGTTTATTATTACAGTGTTTCAACACTGTATTTGTTTTTTCATTATTCAACTTTTTATTTACTTATTACATTTTTACATTGTGCTTTTTCAGGTTTGGTTGCAGTAGTAATAACTCTACAATGACACATTTTAATGTGTTTATGTTTTAGTTGCATGCACTGTTTAAAAAAAATAGAATGAACTGAAAAAGTAATCTGTTTTCATAAATTTTTAATAAAACTACATAACCGAAGACTGTGCCGGAACATTTTTTTGCAATGACATTTATAGGGTTGTACATCTCTGTGTGACAGACGATTCGATTCACATCTAGATACAAAGGCTACGATTCGATTCAAAAACGATTTATTTTAAAAACGGAATGATTCGATTCGATTAGATGCAGTGTAAAAGCGATTCGGTTCGATTCGATTAAACTTCAAATAATTCTACGTTTTAACATTTGTTGATGTACCGGTAGACAAATATTTCATTATGAAAGAAAAAGGACCACTTCTATAAATGTGACATTCTTAGAGCATTTTTAAATTTGTAAAAGTCCACATATATCATATCTAAAAGGGTGCTGTAAAGCACTGGTAAAAATAAAGTAAAAAGCCAAACAAAATAATCACATGTTAAATGTGTTTATTTTTAAACATGGACCTAAAGACCAGCTAAAAGAAAATTTCCTACAGAAAATACAGAAAAAATATAAAAGGCACAAATGGTTACAGCAGCATGTAATAAAATAAAAATCACTAGGAAAAAAAAACAGGAATAAGCTAAGCACAAAGCTCCTGTGCAATAACCTGTTGTGCAATAACCTGTCACACAACCTGTAGTTTGGTAGTTATGTGCAATATAGATCATGTGCATTTTAGCTTATATTTCATTACTACCTTGAAATAGTTATTCACACAAATTCATCCTGCTTCACCGTTAAAATTCTACCATGTTGTTTACTATTTTTCTCTTCAGAAACTTTGTAAATATTATAATTACTGTTTCACTTTTTGGTAGTTTATTTTGTACCCTTATTGCATGCTTTAGTATTTCCTGTTTGCTTGTTGTGTGTTTTTTAGCAAGTCAAAATCGTTTTTTCTCATCCTGAGCATTTCATTGTACTAAGTTAACCCTGTGTTAACCTGCATATGACAAATAAACACTTGAACTTGAACTTAATAATACAAAACATAATGCAAGAACAGTACACCTAACAACAGCAGCACGAACATGAGTTTGTGTGAGCAGGTGGGCACGGATTAATATAAAAACATGCTCTCTGTACCTCACGCTCTCTGCACCTCTTGACTTCTTCTGGCCTGGTCCCGCACAGATCTAGTTGCCATCCTCACTTCAAAGTCTTCTCCCAACAGCTCGTCCAGCGCTGACATTTTCTTTTTTTACAAGGTGGTTCATCATCTGAAATAGAAAACAAGCACCATATATTACTGACTATGTTAGCCATGAAGTTTTTTTTTACTGACTTTACCATTTTATGTAAAAATCTTCATCTGATGTTCAGAATTTATTTATGTAGGGACTCGTGTATAACATGTGTAAAAGATGTATCATTATCATCATGATTATTATTGAACTCTTTCTGTGCATGCAGATTCTCTCATTATAGTGAATGTGTTTTATGCTGATACAATGACTGCAGCACAAGTTTAAGACAAAGTCAGCTCATTCTTGATCACAAGTTATAAAACACAAACCTGTATGCTCATCTTGGGTCTGGGGTGTATCATTGCAGACATCCAGATCTCCATTTGCAGGTTCAGTCTGCACTGGACCTCTCTGAACTGAATCCCCCGTTACCTAGAAATAAAACATGACATTACATTTAGTGTACAGTATGGTTAAATGCAGTGTAAACAATCAAAAAACAGTAGGCAGAATAAATCTAGTGACAGCAACAAAACACAGCAGATTGTAACTGAATGCACTACATGTATTTTGACAGTGTGTTGGGGGATTTACCTTGTGATGCAGGGATGTTGTTTCTGCTGATAAGCTTGTGAATGTCCTCTCTGCATCATCGCTACTGTTGTAGCTTTATGCTTCTTATTAATCTTGTATGGCTGTGGGCAAAGGTGGGCACCGCTAATTAAAAAATTAGTTCCACAATTTCTAAAACGCTTATTAATTGTTTTAGGTCCACAATTTCAAAAGCACAAATGTCTTATGAAAATTAAGGGAAGCCGGCAGCGTTATCAATATTTGCACTACACTGCCAACTGAAAAGTAACAAAAATGATCCTAAAAGGATGAAATTACAAAAATCAAAGGATTTATTTAATACTTTACGTACATATATTCTATTCGGCCACGAAATTAACAAAAAATAGAATGATCTTTTAATCCCTAAAACCACGTTTAAATCTCAAATACACGGGTGTGTCGCCACCGCATTTATACATAAAGTAACCGACTCGCCGTCGAATGGTCGACACAAAACACACAATAAACTCCTCCGGCCACGTTAATTTGGCTTGAAACAGCGGGGTTCTCTAGGATTTATCCATTAGTAACCCAGCACTACCGGTGTAACAGGCAGACACAGTTAGCGTCTATAGGTAGTCAACAGATTTAATGAAAAGTAACTAAAATACATGAAACTAACGACTCGCCGTCGAATGGTCGACACAAAACCCTCAATAAACTCCTCCGGCCACGTTAATTTGGCTTGAAACAGCGGGGTTCTCTACGGATTTCATTAGTAACCCAGCACTACCGGTGTAACAGGCAGACACAGTTAGCGTCTATAGGTAGTCAACAGATTTAATGAAAAGTAACTAAAATACATAAAATGCAGCTGCCCTATTTTTAACCAGCACACGCAAAAGAGAGCACATTACACCAGTCTTGGCCTCCCTTCACTGGCTACCGGTTCATCTTCGAATCCAATTCAAAATTCTCATGTATGTCTACAAATCGCTGAACAGTCTCGCCCCCGCCTATCTCTCGGATCTGATTCACCCATATGTCCCTCCACGTGCTTTGAGGTCAGAGGATCAGGTACTCTTAATAGTTCCAGAAACTCGCCTTAAGCGCAGGGGTGACAGGGCGTTCTCTGTAGCAGGCCCAAGACTCTGGAACGAGTTACCGCTGCTCATCAAACAGGCCCCCTCCCTCTCAGTTTTCAAATCCCGGTTAAAAACTCACTACTACTCCATCGCTTTCAATGCCAGCTGATTTGTATTGGATCGTTTGATTTATGATCTGCAATGTTTTTATGTTTTTCGTGTTGTACTTCATTGTCTGTGTTGCCTGTTGCGTGTTTGTTTGTCCAGCACTTTGGTGTGGACTTGTTCCTGTTTAAAGTGCTTTATAAATAAAATGGTATGGTATGGTATGGTATAAAAATAACGACTCACCGTCAAATGGTCGACACAAAACCCTCAATAAAATCATCCGGCCACGTTAATTTGGCTTGAAACAGCGGGGTTCTCTACGGATTTATCCAAGTACCCAGCACAAACAGTAGTCACAGTTCACCCGAGTTCACCTCTGAGTGACCCGGAAGTTGTCAAGATGGAATAGTCCATTTTTAGTAGGGGGATAAAGAAATCGACCGTTTTTTTTATTGCGTATTTAATGATCGTTTTCATCGTAACTATAATTATTTTTATGTTAAATGTACATTAACAAGCATGAGCAATGTTAGTGATGTAGGTGACTGCACGGGGCGAGGCGGGGCCGGGGCCACTGCTGAAATGGGACCCCCAGGCATTTACCTACATGGTAGAGCCGAGTCTGTTCTCAGCTCTGCCCCCCTCCCCCTCACACCCTTTCCTCCTCTGCTGTTTACGTGGGGAAAAAGGTAAAAAACAAGCAGCATAAGAGCTTGTAAATAAGTTTATTGGTTTTTACTGATAGATAATTAGTTATTAGCGGTACTGCATTTTAAATAAAAATAGCACAAATCCGCTTATGAATTATAAAAGTTAGTCAATTCACAAAAACGCTGACAAAAAGTTTAGGTCCACTGTAAGCGGAATAGCGCTTTAGCGCTCTCTAGCGGTCTGTGCCCACCACTGGCTGTGGGTCATAGTCATGCAGCTTATATTATAGGTGAAGGCTGAGACAACGCAGTTCGGGTCCAACAACGTGTTTATTCTGTGTAACAACAAGACTGTTCACCCATTCTGTGGGCTCATTGACAGGAGTTATCACTGCTACTGAGGAAGGGCAGGGACTTAAAACAGTGTGGAAGAGATCTTCAAGGCCTGTGTAGCTCGTGAACTATCACTGAGTTGCCCGTAAAATTTAGTGATAACGTTACCCGTCGCTTTGTGTGTGGCAGCTGCACGCTCCTGCTCGTTGTTGTGAGGCTTGAAAAGTTGTTGGTCGAGGTTTGTTGTGCTACCAGTGTACTTCGGAGGTGCGCTGCATAGCTTACAAATAGCGTGGCTTTTGTCGAGTTTTCCGTCCTTCTAGTAAAACCCGAAAACGTTCCACACTTTAGATTTTTGTCTGGCTGATGTGTTGAAAATCTTTTGCGGTGACTCGCTAGCGCGCGCAGCTACTCCATGCTCGCTCGTGCTCTTGGTGAGCTATGGCGCATGCGTGAGAATAGCTTTGCTCTCGCGTTGTTTTAGAAACGCATTGTAAACCCAGCAAGTCTCGCGATAACCGGTCCGTGTCTTTTCAACCGGTTCATCTCGGAATTTGTGACTGGTTGCTGTCGGTTTACGTGGATGCTACCGATGCAACCACATCGCTAGCTTGTCAAACCGGATATCCGGTCGAATCGGTTAATCTATAACAAGCCTAGACATTTACCTGACAGCCATTTCTTCATCTTTTTGTGTACTACATGGTTATGCTAGATTTGGGTTTGTTTATCTAACGAACACATTTGTCATACTTATCTCTAATCTATTGGTAATCGTAATAAACAGTCCATAAACTTATGCAAAACTGTTATGGAGCATTAAAAACCATATTAAAAAATGCCCATTAATTGGAGGTGCTACCACTTTCATTTAATTAAATTAATTTGGGTTCAAGACCAGAATTGTACTCTCAAACATATAATCAGCAGCAGGTTTTGTTTTAGTTTCTGCTAATTAAAAGGTCATTGTTAGATTATTATAAGATTTTGATGTGAATCAACTTAACAGTATCAACTCCAAAATTATAGCTTTGAATGTGTTCATATTTAGAGTGCATCAGCACTTCAGAAAAGGAAGAGTCAACTTAATATGATTTTTGTTTATTTGTTTTTTATAAAACAAATCACAATAAAAAAACAGGAAAGCACACATGCATTTCAGCAGCTACTTTTCTACTTTTCAGCAGGGTAATTCTGCACAGCTTCATGCATAATTTGGTGGATCTTCAAGCGAACTGTTGACTGGTGGTCTACATGGATCCGCAACATCATTGCACTGATAAGAACACCACAAATTTCATTTTCATCCTGTGGTTTGGAGGTCGCCACACCGATGATCTCCCGGTCTAGTGATTCTAACCTCTTCATCAGAAAGTCATTTGCCCTTCTTTTGTTGGGTCGTTCTAATGGACTGGGAGCTGTCGGGCACGTGAGGGTGGATGGAGAGGACTCCCTCGAGGCACCGGGACTGCTGCTGCTGCTATCGGTAGACAGAACTCTGTGAAGGGTGGGATGGTCAGGCGGTTTGGGTGGACGGATGGGAGTTGGCGCAGTAGGGGCATGTTGAGAGACTGGTGTAGATGTAGTTGGATGGTCATCAGTGGGTTGTGGGGACATGCTTTCTTCTTCCACCTGGCTCAGTTGCAACGTATATTCAGTCTGAAAAAAAATAAACACAATGACAACAATCAGTGACAATTACAGTCTGACAAAATAACACAGTATTAGATATGCATTTCTATGTTTATATAAGTCATGGTTCATCACAGTTATTACATTGTAATTAAAAAGGTGGGCCTTGACCCCTCCACACGCATTCAGGCCTTTGTTTTTTTTTTGTATAGTCACATTAGAAATAGTTATTCCCACATTAAAAACATGAACAATAATAAAATACAAAGGATTTAGTGCATAACAGCTTACTTTAAGACCTATAAAATCTGTGATTCTCTGATTTTATGCCTGCAATTGTGTCCACCAAAACAAACAAACAAACAACCATGTGCTCAAACAATGGCGGGGCCTACTACATGCTGGAAAACTTTTTACCTCGTCCATATTGCTGTCGGTTTGTCGGTGCTTCACAAACTGACCCAGCCAAGCCAGCTCCACAAGGATGGTGGGCACTGGTTTGTTTCCTCCGGGATCACCACTTCGGCTGACCGCCTTCTTCTTGGCTTTGACAAACCGATCACGAAGGTTTTTCCACGTCTTCCTGCAAATTGCCTCATCTTTTTGCAGAGCCGTGGCGATTTCTTTCCATGAATTTTGTGCCATCTGACTGTCTTTATGATCATGCATGGACGGATCATACAGATGCTGGTACATTCGGACCCGTTCAGCCAGATTTCCTTCGAAGACGTCCATCTTGAAAGCTGGGTGTACAGTAGTCGCAATGACTGAACGCGCAGGCTTTGCGGAGCTTCAAAATCTGGGAGGTGCACGACCAGGCGCGAAACCTACGCGCGGGGCCAAAGCGCGGGGGCGGGGACTATGCGATTGCGTCACTTTTCGCGCGCGCACCCTCGTGCCCTATGTGACACGTCAACTATATCCTAGGCTTTATTCAGACAAGGACCCTGCTCTGACATGTCAAATATTTTGGGATCTCACCTCTTTGTGTCATCGGCCGCACTCGTGTGCTGTGTGCCGCGGCTGAATAAACAAATTTCATATTTATTGGCTTTGTTCTTGCTGGTCACTTATTTCTGTCCCATCTGAAGCTTAACTGAACTTTTTTTTAACCTCTTTCAAGGCCAGTCAGTGCGCGGTCAAATGGTCGCTTGCGACTGGTGAATGTATGGCAAGCAATGTTGCCTTATAAATGGACCATCAGCCGCACGTGTCTGCTGACGCAATCAAAAGCCTGACACCGGTCCGGCCGGCACATTAAGCACATTATTATGGCCCGGACCTAACTTGAGTTGGGCCGGACTCTGGGTTTGGGTTAGAAATTACAGCTCTACTCTAAATTGTCCCTAGGTGTGAGTGAGAGAGTGAATGGTTGTTTGTCTCGTTTTGTCTCTGTGTCCCTGTGTTGGACCGGAGACCTGTCCAGGGTGTCCCCCGCCTCTCACACAGTGATAGCTGGACATGGGCACCAGTGACCCCTGTGAGATGAAAATGATGACGCAGGAAAATATGACGGACTGATGGATGGATGGATGGATGGATGAATGGAAGGAGATTTGTGGTAACATTTCTGTTTTTCCATATGACAGGTTTCTGTGGAACGAGCAAATAAATCTGATTGTGATGATACAACTGTTGCTTTAATTTACTAAAGATATTTTTTGTAGAATAAAATGTATGAATCATTGTGAGCTTGAAAGTATTGGTTTCTGAATGTGTTTGCCTTGATAGTTTAGAGTCTAAATTTGTGACAGTAAATTGGAATTAGTTACTATTTTGTCATGTACATTAACCAATTTTAACTTTGTAAACTGGCTCTCTAAAATGTTAACTACCAATATGTCATCCTTTGTGACATAACCTGGGATCAAATGTTCTCTTTCACAGCACTAAAAACAAAATAATGCAGGTCTAGACTACGAGTCCATAATCTTTGACAGAACAAATTCATTATTTTTATTTTTCCTAAAGCTTCAAAGCTAAGCCTGAAACTTTTTTTATTCATGCACATTTAAAGCTTTAAATTGGTCTCAGAGGCTCACATCACTAATTATATTTTTAAGTCTATAGGAAGACTCTCAACAGGCGGTAGGAGGAGATATGCTTGCAGATTTTTAAATGGACTGAAATGATATTCATACCTGTGACTCATAAAGGGCACCTGGTCTATATGTTCCTGCTGGGTGCGTTACGCAGCAGTTGGTGGAAAATCAGTGCTGAAAATGGAACAGGGGGCTGGTGGGGGTCCACATCTGTAATTTGCGGACATGAAGGCCCAGAAATGGGATCTGGGGCCAAATTAACAGCTGATGAAACACACGAGAAAGCAAGTTAAAACATGAAAACCGCAAAATGCGAGAACCGGATGGGAGCAGCAAGAGCATAAATATTTTACAAAAAAGTTCAAATAAACTAAGTCTTTTAAAAAGGAGCCTAATGATGAAAAATATGAACTCAAAGTGAATTCAATCAAATGTTGCTGTTTTTAATGTAGATTTTAAAAAGGGTCAACATCAATAAAAGTAATTTATCCTCAGAGGATTTGCTCCAGCTGTGGAATGAATCAGTTAAATAACCTTTACCTGATGACCTGATCGAGCAAGAGGTTTTATAAAGTGAAAACTCCATGAGAGACATATAAATTACAGAACATTTGTCCGGCTGAAGTGCTGTGAAGGAGTCTGTGGCAAATACGAGCTTAGTGCTACCGGTAATTATTGTGGTATGCTTTTATTGGAGCTTCAGTTTAGAGAAAATGAGTATGTCAGTGTTTTATCTGGAAGAATCACAAGATAAATACATTGCTCTAGAACTGTTGAGCATTTTTGTGAAGTTTAGGAGAAATAGATAATTGACAGAGAGTTTATTTGTGCATTTTTTAAGACCTAAAACAATTATTTAGTTTTTTTGTTGTTGTTTGTTTCATTTAAGTGGAGAATCAGGAAAACATGTGGGTGGTGTCAGATGCTGCTTATGGACACTATAATTGTTCTTTTTTTAGCTAATAGTGTTAAATATGGAATTACGTTATGTATATGTCATGTATGTATGACAAAGAAATTTCTTGTAATGGAAAACTTTGCAACAGGAAATATACACATTAGAAAGTGCATTTCACTGGCGATTCACAAATTTTAACTTTACACTGAAACAGCAAATGAAGCAAATACAGTACGCTGAACAGCAGCAGCACAAACATGCATCTGTGTGAGCAGATAAGTACGAATGAATGAATACAGCAGCATGAAATAATCAGCAGCATGAGATCAGCAGCATGGACAATAAGCAGCACATATCAACAATTGAAGTGGTTTTACATTGATTGGCATAGTGGCATTACAAGTCATTCTGGGAAAAGAAAACAATGTATTGTGTATAACATAATACAGTACACTTTCTTTAGCTTTAAAAGCTATTAGAATCCTTCCTTTTAGACTATTAGATCTGGTATTCATAAAGAAGTACCAACGTAATAAAAAAAAAAGAATCGTTATAATTCAACCTTTTGGCCACATTTAGCTGAATCGCAACATTGTGTGCGTTAATCATAATCTGATCATCTTTATTGTAACTTTTTGAAGACCTAGCTTTACGACTGAGATGTTAGTTGTCCAAAAGTTGAACATACCATCGTTTAAAATATGTTCCATTCATAGCTTACTGAACTAAAAATACTTTGAACTTTAAGTAGATCTCATACTGCATGCATCTTCTGTTGCCATGACAATTACTTTGTACTTAACACAGAAACTTTCTGCATTATTACTGTTTGTCTTTCCAAGTTGTGTAAAATCTCTATGTGCTACAAAAGGAAAGACCAAATAAAAAAATAAAAAAATAAATACTGTAAATTAAACCCCCAAAACAAAATACATTGCTGATATTAGTTTTTGGTGAAGATGCGGTAGAAATATGTAATTAGTCCATATGCCTCTCTGCTTTCAGCTCATGCAAAATAAATAAATAAATAAATAATGTAAGTGTAAAAGGCATGAATCCATATCTAATGTCTAGAACTAGTTGGGTGCTGCTCTGCTTCAAGAACATTTCAACAAATTGTAAAAGCTTTACAGGAATGTCTCTAAATGTCTTTGCTTTTTATCTCATCTTTATTCTTTTACCCTATCCTCAGTTTCTGTTTTTTATTTTACAGTTAAAAAGCTCTTATTTATTTCTGCACAGCTCAAGTGGTCAGTGTTGTCTTTTTTTTTACTGGCACTATTTCTAGCTGCAACAATTTCTTTAATAAAGCCTTGGCAACTAAAAAGTTTATCTGAGTGCTTGTTGCTAAGCTTCTTTTTTCAAGTTTTGAAAGCCAAATGGTTTTTACTATAAATAAATTTATATTTTCTAAGGTCAAATAGCTTCATGCAGCTTGCTGTCAATAAAGACAGATTTACTTTAGGTTAAGAATATATATACAAATTTAGAATAATAATTTTGTCACATTTGATGATGATATTTATGTTTCTGAAGTATAAATGGCTAAACTTCATTCAATACGCCCTTTTTTATAGAAACATTTCGCCCTCTATCTGGAGGGCTTCATCAGTCAGAGGAGTTCCAGTAAACTGTTTGCCCACCAAGCAGTAAACACTGTGACGTGTGACGTGACATTTTTGTTCAGAGGATTTAGGACAGTTAAAGCCTTGTCAAAACTAAAAATCGTCTGAGCTTCATGTGTTGTGTGTCCTGTCTACCCCTAGACGTTCCAGGACTGTAACAAACACCTTTTAAGTGGACCAACCAGTTTGCTGGAGCTAAAGCCCGAGATACACTGAAGCGTCCTCCGTATACGCGCGTATACGCGCATATTTTGTGCGTATGTTTTTGCTGCTATACTTCAAGAAACTATCAGCTTTCAAACGCTCTCGTTCTCCTTGTTGTAATATGAGCAGCAGCACACGGAAGGGACTCAACTGAGCTCGCTGATTGGTCACTTGCTGACACGCCTACTGAATTGATTGACAGCGCTCAGTCAGCTGAAAGTGAAACCTTTAACATGAGCAGCTCGCTGGACTTCTGCGGTGTTCTGATGCGGTGTTTCTACTATATATGTTATAAAAAGTTCTCTCAGAAATAAAAATAATAACAGGGAGCGCTTTTCCTGCAGCACACAGCCCACCAGGGAATATTAAAACATCGCGCACCCAGGTAGGACCTGAATTCATTCATTTCAATCATCGAGTGAACGGAGGAAGAAGCGGTTACTTGACTTTAGGCAAAAAAACAAAAGAAAAGGCCCGATCAGCGATAAAGAAGGGGAATTTATTTCATTTGTGTAACATACAAAACAGTCCGGCGCCGGGAAGTTTATGGTCAGACACCGCGTATCGCGCACGCGGATCGCGTATGCGTAGTAAAAAAATACTTTTGCGCGTACATGCCCTGAGGGGCTACGCGGGGCTACGCTTTTGCCACAGCGTACGTACGCTGCGTATAGGCGTACCGTGAGGACGCTCGAGTGTATCTCGGCCAGATGGTTTCTGGGGGCCGTCCTGTCCCTTGTCGACTCCTCCCAGGCAGGCAGCCACAGCCAAAGTGGTTCAAGGCAAGAAAGTTCATGCTCAATCATCCAGGTACCAAATCCAATAATTCTCAGTCGGGTCATCTGGACAGTTTCTTTTTTACAGAAATGTTTCGCCCTCTATCTGGAGGGCTTCATCATTCAGAGGAAATCCAGTAAACTGTTTCCCCACCAAGCAGTAAACACCTTTATTGGACCAACCAGTTTGCTGAAGCTAAGATGGTTTCTGGGGGCCGTCCTGTCCCTCGTCGACTCCTCCCAGGCAGGCAGCCACAGCTAAAGTGGTTCAAGGCAAGAAAGTTCATGAAGCACTTTGGGGCTCCTCACAGGGGGCTGGAAAGCGCTATATAAATAAGCTCCATTTACCATTTACAATTACCATGAAATATGAAAATAGACCTGTTGCCCTGACATCACATATCATGAAGTTCCTAGAGAGGCTCTCGTTGGCCCACCTGAGTAAATGAACAAGCCCATATCAGGACCCAATCCATTGCAGTTTGCTTGTCGGCATGGACCTAGTTGAAGATGCCATCATACACCTCAGCAAACTCATTGTCATCTAAGCAGACTGCGTTGTTAGAGTCATGTTCTTTGATTTCTCCGTTGCATTTAACACAATCCAGTCTGATTTGCTTTGCCAGAATCTCCAGAATACTCAGGTTGAAGCCTCAACAAGCCTCTGGATCAAAGAATAGCTGACAAACAGACCACACTTTGTGAGACTGAAGGGTTGTGTGTCTAACCAGGTGGTCGGTAGCGCAGGAGCACCACGGGGGACTGTACTCTCACCATTCCTTTTCACTCTATACACCTCATATTTCCAGTACAAAACAGACTCCAGTCATCTACAGAAATATTCAGATGGGTCATTCCACCGAATGGGTGCCTTTTACTTGTAGTACCGGTAAGTCTCCAAAGTTGAATATATTTTTTACATGTTTTTTTTTACTGGATATAGTCATATACATGTGTAACTATTCAAAATGACCATTGGCCCATCTTAGGTGATTTTATTTAATTGCTTATTAAGCTTCAAAGTCGAAGATGGTTGCATTTTTTTCAGTCCTGTTACCAAAACTCATTTGACATCCAAAAAGCATATTTTAAAATATAACAACTAATTTTATTGTATATTCCCAATAAGGTCTTTATTTTTGATGGAATGATTTAATAGATACTTAAAGGTTCAGTATGCAGTTTCTGTAGAACTGCAGCACTTAGAAATATTTTCAACAGGCAAAGCATTCTGATCCCTCCCCCTCAGAGCCATATGTGGCTCTGCCCCCTTGTGGTCTGTTGAATTTCAAATTCAAGCTCTGTTTTTATTGGCTGATTCAAATTCAAGCTCTGTTTTTATTGGCTGGTTACAAACTCTGTTTTTATTGGCTGGAAAATGGCGGGTCACCTTTTCTTTTTAGAAATGCTTATTTACCACCTGGAGAAGCAAGGGGACAATATTTTTTTTTTTTTTTTTCAGAGATTACCTGGCTAACATCAGTCTGTCAGGAGGTAGTGACAGAGTGAAGAAATATGTTCATAAAAAAAGCTACATACTGAAGCTTTAAATAATTTCTTTTTTTTGACCAAAAAGTCCCTTCATACAAACAGAAATTGTGTTTCTCTAAAATTTCCAAAGGCATATTTAAAAATGTACAGAGACCAAAAGCAAAAGTTTATTACATTTATGATCATGTAATGTATTAAACAGTTGGGTAAAAGACAGACCAAACAAAACTGGGGAAAGTAGTTTAATGTTTTATTTTTTTTTCCAAAATACCATGACGTAACAGGACTGAACCACAGGTAACAGGACTGAACTACAGGTAACAGGACTGAACAAAGGCAAAAAGGGACTGAGTGGGTGAGTCCCTGTTTCTGCTACAGAGTGAGGACCATCGTGAGTGTTGTGTGTGTGTGTGATAATAAATTTATGTGGCCTTTTGTAAGTGGCATTCTGTAGTTTAGCCCAGACATCCTTTTCAATTTCCATGTAGTGAGCTGTCACTGGCTTCAGAGGTGGAATGATACTCAAAACATCTTCCAAAAGATACCACAGTATGTCAGAAAAACCCATTGACCCTGATTTTGTGCATGTAGCGGACCTCAATGTGTGTTTCACTTGTATTTGTGATGACACCTGGGTAAAGGTCACCACCATACTTCACCACACACCATTTCCCAACAATTTCAGGACTTTGCCACATAATTTCTTTGGCTGTGGGTGTTGTGTGTTGATGATTGAATGTGAAATGTTTTGTATTAAAACATTCACAGGTCAAGATTTGTTTTGTTGTGCAGATGCAGCTGACATCCCTGTATGTCAGTTCTCCTTGGGAAAGAGTCACTGTTTGATGCATCCTCATAGTGGATGGAATTGATGGCACATCTGTGGGCATCTCCTGAACTGCTTTCTCTACTGCTTCATCACTGACAAAAAAACAACTTTATTGCTGTTTCTGTCTTTTTCAACACAGCAAACAGTTCGGCAGCATCAGAAATGTCTGTCCCTTTGCTTACCAGACTGTCAGCCTTGCTTTTAAGGGCATCTCCCACATCATCCAGTGCACCCTTTCCGTGGCTTGCCTCAAAGAAGTTCCATGTTCCAGCAGTGAATCCTCATTTGAACAGCTCAGTAGAAAACATGAAAAAATGTAATCTCTGTCTATACTGAGAGCATGGGCCATCACTGAAAAAATGGCTTGTGGAGACCTCTGGATGTGCCTCCTGGATGTAATCGAGAACTGGTGACAAGTGCTGCCAGATTGCTGGTGGGCCCTTATGTCTTGAATGATGGCTTGGCTCCCTGTCAGTATTAATTAATATCATTAAACTGAACATATAGCTCAACAAATACTTATTTCAACAATACAACTTAACAATCAGATAAATAGTGTAATACTGATTAATAATTGCAAATCACTCAGTCCTCTTACTGATATACTCAGTCCTGTTACTCTTGTAAAAGTAACAGGACTGAGTATATCAGTAACAGGACTGAGAGTAACAGGACTGAGTTTTTAGCATAAAGTTAGCAAATACATGAAATATAGCCACATGGCATCCTTGCTAATAGCATGAAGCTACTGAGCACATTCTATTGATTTACATAAAATTTGTTTGTTTTTAATGAACAAATGAAAACTAAGAGATAATTTAGGTAACAGGAGAGTATGTTGAGATTGACCCTTTCAGCCATAGTTGAAACATTATCAAATTCACAGAAAAATAAATGAAATAACTTACTTTTGGTCTTCCCATGACATTTAGAAGGTCAAACTGATTAAACTTCTTGATGACCATGTGACTTCTGGAACGTTCCAAATCTTTCAAATGGGGGTAATGTGTTATGGTAACAGGACTGAGTGAAAACCAAGGGACACAACTAAAATATGTATTTTAACAAAAATATAATATATTTATTTTGAAAAAAATATATGTAAACCATAAATGGGATTAGCAGTCACACAACCACCCCCAAAAAATAACAGTTCTTTAGGATTTTATTTATCATGTTTTATTGTAAAGTGTAAGGTTATGGAGTGAGGACAGGTGTCAAAAGCTGTTTCTTCAGTATTCTTGGTAGTTTTTTAATTATCATCTTTATCATATATCTTAAATTTGCAATTGGATCACATGCAGGACATTTTATTTAATAAGAAAATATGTTTCACAGCTAATTTTTATACACATTTATAAATATAATTTCAGGGGGACGTAAAAGGCACCCATTCGGTGGAATGACCCATGAATTATGACCACCAGAAGCTGACAGAGAAGCTCACGTCTAACGAGCGGACGTAATGCCAGTGCTTGACGGGGATGAACAGCACGTCTCCCGGCTGCAGGACACATTCCACATACGGAGCCTTGGCAAACTCAGGGAAGCGTTCAGCGTCTGGATTCTCCACCTGCACCTGCACGGGAAAGTTCAGAACTGAAAACTGACATTTTTTCTTTCTTTCTGTGTGAACTGTCAATCTCACCTGACTGGTATTGTAGAGCAGCTGTGATTGATGAGGGTAAAGCTTGTCTGTGTCCTCGGGGGAATACAGCCGAACGTATTTGCTTCCCACCACCTTTGCACGAAAGCAGAATCCCACGTGGTTAACCAACTGTGATCCCAGAACAAAGTGTTGTGACAGATTTGTAAAGCAGTATTTTTTATTATCACCTGAGCCAGAAAGTTCTGCTGAGGATCCTGGTGAAGAGGAGACACTGTGCCTGCAGGTCCAAACCACGCATTTACAGTAATGTCATCCTCTTCTCCTTCACCGAGACAACAATAATCGGGGAGGCGGATATCTTCCTTTAGCTCTGGTATCTTATGGGAATAATTAAAAAAAACAAACAGTTTAGGCTGATTTTACCCACTAAAATATATTTTAAAAACTGGAACAATATGCACTTCTAAAG
Organism: Garcialebias charrua; assembly: GCA_038048925.1. Classification (NCBI taxonomy): domain Eukaryota; kingdom Metazoa; phylum Chordata; class Actinopteri; order Cyprinodontiformes; family Rivulidae; genus Garcialebias; species Garcialebias charrua. Next base: position 71,558 of record JBBPBX010001888.1, on the reverse strand, counting down.
TCCACAGGGTGCTGGATTAAAAAAATATTTTCCCAGCAAGTAAACTTACCTTTCCTTGTCAGCACTAATTTTGTCGGTCAGATCTTTTATTTGTTTAAGACTTAAACATTACTAGCAATTATTATTATATTATTGTACAGGTTGACATGGAAGATTTATAACCAAAACCTTCAAAATACCAACCAGCCTAGACTCTTCGTGACACGTTTTTATTTTTAATTTGGATATAAATGCTCAGTTTCAAAGCCACTGATGTGATTGCAGACTTAATTATGTATTAATCATGTTTTAGAGCCATTTAATGTCACAGTCTCACGGTTTTCCTTTTTTTTTTTTTTACCAATTTGACCTTTTCTTGAAGCATTACATTTTAATATTTTAGTTGAAGGCATCTGCAGCTACAGATTCAAAATGGCAAATCATTTTTGATAATGTTGGGTCTGCTTACCACCGTGTGCTGTTTCTGAGCATTTAGATGACAGATTTTACGGAAGCCAAGAAAACAAGGCTCGATATTTTTCATTTTTAAATATGTAATATCCAAAGTAAACAAAAACTGTACCTGATCAAAAAGTTGGTGCTGAGCAAGATAACCCAAAGCTTTATCTCCATTTTGAGAAGTCTGAACCTGAAAAACACATCTGTACTGTTAAAAATCTCATAAGCATCAGAATTACAGCTTGAAAACTTCACACACTCACTTTCTTCAGAATGTATTTGTCGATGAACTCGTTGACCGTCAGCAGCGTTTGTGACCAGTCCTCATCTGTGTACCTGGATCCCACCTCTACAGGAACGGTCCGACAGCCGGCCACAGACCTCAGGTACTCTATGCTTTGCAGAAGGAAGGCAATTACTAACACAAACCATTAAGATAAAATGGTCATTGTGGTTTGAGCTGTGTACAAAAACATGTTAAACGAGTACTTTTGGAAGTGAAGCAGAAGCCAAGAGCTTTGTGAAGGAGGACACTGAATGCTACGATTAAATTAGGATGATTTATTAAATTAAAAGTGAGGATGGATGTTTGTTCCAGCTAACCAACTTACGCTCGGTTTAAGTGTTCTACTTTCATTTTTGAGGTAAAACTCCCCCAGAACTTGGAGCGTGAATGATATTAACTGTGAAAATCTGTGTGTTACGTGTCAGCTGTCCCTCCGTATGAGAGTCCTCCAGCTTTCGGGTCCTCTCTGCAGGGAAAGTGCACTTAGCTATTGTCAGAAGAGTAGATCAGTCTGATTACATGGCTGAAGTGAACATAAGTGGGACTGTTATATTTCACAAAGCTGCATGATGCTGTTAGCACTGCAAAGCTCATTTTGACAGACAGAAAAGAAAGGAAGTTTAGAAAAATACATATTCTGAGTGTTTTGAGTTTAATGTTTTGCTAACAATAAGTGATAATAGTGACGTCCAGTTGGATTGAACACCTAAAACAATACAGATATATATAAAGTCATACAAAAAAAAAAGCTCTTCAGCTGAAGCAGACAAACCTCCAGGGATGGTTGTTGAGGGCGGGCCAGTGGTCGATTATCCGTTCTAAAATCACTGGCTTGAGAGGAAGCAAGTAGTTTGCATTGAAGCTTTCCAGTGAAGGACACTTAATTCTGGAAACTGCCAACTCGTCTTTGATTAAAGGTGCACGCGGGTTCACAAGCTTTATTCTCTGTTAATGATGGCAGAAAGAAATGTAGAAAAATGTCAGTTTAATCATTAGAAGAATGTAGTAACCAATAAATGCATACCATACTATGTGTGTTGGTGACCATTAATTTACGAGATTATAAAAAAAGTTATGTCGATTATACAATTGTTTAAGGTTACGGAGATAAAGAGATATGAGTGATTTCAATTTTTTGGAGGAACATAATTAGAAGCAGGACAATTTGACTACATTATTATCATATTTCTGATAGTCCATAAATCTCATTAAGATATAAAATAAGCAGCAGATCTAAAATAATGAAAAAGAGCCACTTCAGTCCTGCTCTAAAAGCAATCACTCATAGGTATTTAGAATGTTTTAACAGCTTTAAGTTGACATTTTTCAAGGCAGAGAATGAAAATGTGCATTAAGAAAAAAAAAAGTCAGCTGAGCCTGGTCAAAACAAAGTGATCTGACCTTTGAGAATGTATGGCACTTTATCTTTAGTGCAATCTGATGAGGTGCACCAAGATAAAGGGCAAAAGGGAAGTAATAATATTAATTAAAGGCCCATCATTCTTTAAGCATATCGCCTGCTGCTATTCATGCCAGAGTTTAATACTAAAATCATCTTTAGTTGAGAAATGACAGCATTTAAATTGCTTTAGTCAAACCATGAAACATGTGTGATTTCATCACGTATCCTTAGATGCCATAACTCTCAGCTTCTACCACATCAAATTTTAGCTCCGTATCTGTAAAGCAAGTATATCCATTTATGTGTTGGCTAAAGTCCGTTAGCTGTGGCAACCATTTTTAACATGGTTGACTCCAAAAGGTAAACAGTTGCAGATGTGCATGCCATAATTCCTTTCTGAAAGTTCCATTAAACTTTTCCAGTGGTTCATTAAATATTTTGCTAACAGACACACAAACATGGGCAAAATTATTATCACTCTTTCAGCAGTAAGCAATAAAACCTTTCCTATAGTAAATTCTGCTAAATCCATTTCATTAAACTGGTGAGTCAATCCTACTAAAAACCAAGATTTGATGTTTAAGTACTGTAAGAATATGTCTGATGATATTTGAATATACAGTAATAGTAATGTGTAAAATGTGTTCTAATTGCACCACTCTAATTGCGCTGTTTTTTAGTAGGTTTTGTTCACTGAATATTGATGTTCTATGGTTTATGTTTTTTACGTTTTATGTTTCTATATTTTTATGCACCGCTATGCCGAAGCAAATTCCTAGTCTGTGAATCCTGTTCATTGACAATGGCAATAATAAACTGAATCTGAATCTAAAATAGATAATTAGTGATAAAACAAGGCAACTAACTGACCTTTGTCTCAGCATATTCACTTTTATCCTCTTCTTTAGAAGTGTTTCTTAAATCTCTGTGCAGAATCCTTACGAAAACCTGAAGTATGTTATCCAAGATGGCTGCGCCCATGAGTAAACCCATGTCACACGTCTTGACAGCCTGCAGGACTTCATTCTCTGATGGGTTTTCTTGACACAGTGCAGCCACTTTGAACAAGCAGCCGTAGGAGTAAACTCGCCTCCAGTCTTTGTCCACATGGCGCCACGTCCCGGTGTTGAGTCTCTCCCACGAAATGTCCAAAATGATCTGAGCGTTAAGCATTCGGCTGGCGTTTGTCGTGTTGCTGTACAGCTGTTGTCTGGACCGTTTCAGCATTTCCAACACGCTCGACTCCACTTTATCGCCAAACTGAAGCGGAAACTGTTCTTCATTAACTGGTAGAGCAGCTGAGATCTTTGACCACAAAGATGCCATTGAAGAAAATGTCTTTGTGTTCTGTGGGATAGAAAACAGAGGTGATTCAATTCCACACTAGTTCAGACTGAAATTATTATGATGAAGAACTGGTTATGTACCCTAAAAGATACATCTGCTCTGTATAGAGGCAGTTTAACTTAGAAAAAAAAAAAGAAGAAAATGTATAAAAGACTAGAGGTAATGTAATCATAGATGTGCTTAGCTGGTTGTTGGCCCATCAGTGTCTCAATAAGTACCCACCATAATCATACACACGCACAGGATGCTTGTTTATTTCATACATTTCTCTGCTGCAGGGCAAAAAGGAAGTATGCTCCTAATTTCCACACTGGCAAACACAAAACAGCAGCAAGGACATCCCGAGCCAGAACTGTTTGTGTGCCACACAATGATGACAGTTTTTTTTTTGCACAGTTTCTGGATGCACCAACTCTGCCTTTGTGTGACTCCATCCTTGTTTGGATGCTTTGTTTTGCCGGGGATGCTGCCAATGCAGGATGCAGCCAACTCTGAGCACCTGATTCTTGATTTTACACACAGTTTCATCCACGTGAATGCAAAAACAAGTTGTATTTAACAGAAAAAAAAAGGTTGTACTTAATGTGTCACATGTCTTAAAAGGCAAAAAAGCCCTGCACCAGTTAACAGATTTTAATGGAATCCCAGCAAATGAACACATTTGAGCAAAACAGAATTAAGAGGAAGAAGAAGCAAAACATTAACAGTTATTCAGGATGTTTTAAGAATTAGTCTTTCGAAAATCACCTATGCTTTGACTCAAATGCATTGTAAATCCTGGCCAGATTAGCGTTTACTTCAACTTTTCATACAGTTTTAGAATATTACTTAAACATATAAATAATTCGTATTGAATCAGAAATGTTTATTGTGCAAAAATCAACTTTGAACCCATGGGGAGCAAGCACCCACATTTAATTACGTTTTATCCAAGTTCTGCTTGAGTAAAAACACAAAAAGTATATGAAAAACACCTGTTTGCGATCAGCTAAAGCTCTAACTGTTAGTTTAATTAGTATATTTTAAAACTACGTTTAGCAATATAGTTTTAATTTGACAACAAGGGGTCTTAAAATAAAATCTTGGTAAAAACGTGTACAGTAATATAAAAGCAGCAAAAAATCTGTATTTACCTGTTATAGCGCCATTTACACCAGTAACTCAAGATGATTCTCACGAAATGCTATTATGCTAACGGTGCGACAACAAAAACACACCGGGAAGCAACTGACGATGCAAAACCATTAGTTCCGGGTTGTTGTCGCTGTTAAAACTTTGGAGATCGGCCAAAAATTTATTTACCCAACCCCGATATTAATGTAAATATATATATAGTTTTATTTTTGAGGTGAACACTTTTATTAATTTTATGTAAACAGATACTTGATGTGAATTTTAAGAAGGGGCAGATATTATAAGATTTTTTTTCTTCTTCTGCTTCCTTTCATTTTAAATCTTTTTTTTTTTTCATATGGTTTTTAAATAGTTCTTTTATTAGAACGAGATGTGTAGTAAATTATTTGTCCTCTGAGATAGGACTTAAGTGTTTCCCATAACAGTGAATGAGAAGTGGAGTCATTCTTATTAAACACCAGAAACTCATCGATTGCATTAGAAATAAAGTCACAGAATTCCTCATCTGCCAGTAAAAGAGAATTGAACCGCCATAAAGGGCGGCTACGTTTGTAAGAAGTTAACTGAATATCCAATAATAACGGAGCATGGTCTGATATCATTATACTCAAATAATCACAGAGGACTACACCTGGATTGAGAGCCTGGTCGATAAAAAAATAATCAATTCTGGAATAGGAGTGATGCACTTTAGAAAAGAAAGAAAATTTTTTACTGGTTGCATTTCGGGATCTCCATGGGTCAATAAGACCACTCTGGCTCGTGAAATCAGAAAATGCTTGAGCCATTAAAGATTTATTTAAATTACGGGGATTGGACCGGTCTAACTCTGGACTCTATAACAACATCAACTACTACCTCATACATATACTGTGTACATTAACTCATACGCTGCTTTGCCACTTTGCAAATGTCAATGCTAGAAACCTTTAGTTTATTTTAGTTATACTTTTTATACTCTTTTTTTATACTAGTATGCAAAAACTCAGGACAGTATTATGTTCATTAAATGTTTAATGTTTTAGTTTTAGTTTTAGAGTTGGTGTAAATTTTCATACTCTTATACCACTATGCAAAAACTCAGGACAGTGTTAGTTTTACTATTTTATGCTTATGTCTATTATTATATGTTTCAGTGTTTCAATGTTTAGATGTTTACTGTTGCACCGAGGGACTGAGAGAAACGCAATTTCGGTCCTGTGTATGTCCTGTACAGTACATATTGCAGATCTCACAATAAAGTTGACTTTGACTTTGATAATGTGATCCATTCAATTAAAGGTTGTGCAAATAGTATTTTTCTAAATGGAACTAACAAAGAGGAAATAATGAATAGTAAAAAATATTACAGACAAGAGATCAAAAGACTGGGTGGACATGGATATGATGTTTGTAAAGGAAATAATGAGCCATGTTATTGAGCCGTTTACATACATATGTAATTTATCATTTTCAACAGGAATATTTCCAGATAATATGAAAGTAGCTAAGGTCTCTTTTTAAAAATGGTGATAAATGTGTGTTCAACAATTATAGACCTATATCCTTGTTACCACAGTTTTCAAAAATTCTTGAAAAACTATTTGTAAACAGACTAGATCAATTTATAGATAAACAAAATATTCTAAGCAACAGTCAGTATGGGTTTAGAGCAAAAAACTCTACATCAATGGCTCTCATGGAATTAATGGAACAAATAACTACTGCTGTCGATCAAAAACAATATTGTATCAGTATTTTTGTTGATTTAAAAAAAGCATTCGATACTATTGATCACACCATTCTCCTTGAAAAACTGAACAAATATGGTATTAGAGGACCAGCATTACAGTGGGTATCTAGCTACTTAAAAGATAGGAAACAATTTGTACAAATAAATGATGTAAGATCTGACCTCTGTAATATCACATGTGGAGTTCCCCAAGGCTCTGTACTTGGACCAAAGCTATTTATTTTATATGTGAATGACTTGGTAAATGTGTCAGGACTCCTTAAATGTGTACTTTTTGCTGATGATACCACATTTTTCTGTTTAGGTGAAGATATAGAACAAATGTTGGAATTGATAAAGACAGAATTTGTCAAGATACAAACTTGGTTTAAAATAAATAAATTATCATTAAATCTAGAAAAAACTAATTACATGATATTCAGTAATAAAAAGAAAACTGTTGATGTTCCACTCAAAATTGAGGGTGTTGAGATTTGTAGAGTGAGTGAGGTGAAGTTTTTGGGTGTTATCATTGATGACAAACTGACATGGAAACAACACATAAATTCTGTAAGAATAAAAATAGCTAAATCGATTGCAGTACTGTACAAAGTCAGAGACCTATTGAATGATAAAGCTCTGTATTTGTTGTATAACACAATCATTGTTCCACACTTAATCTATTGTATTGATGTTTGGGGGAAAGCGTGTAAAACAATCACAAAGCCTATTTTTGTATTACAGAAAAGAGCTGTAAGAATTATCACTAGAAAACATTACCGTCATCCATCAAGTACATTATTTTATCAACTGAAGTTATTGAAGTTCCATGATTTGGTAGACTATAATATTTTATCAGTTATGTATAGGGCTCAAAATAATGCATTACCTTTAAATATCCAAATGCATTTTGTTAAAAGACAAAGTTGTTATAATCTTAAGGGGACAGAGATGTTTGTAAAACCACAATTCAGAACTAGTTTGAAGGGACGTTCTACCTCAATCCAGGGAATTAGATTATGGAATGGCTTGGAGAATGTAGTTAAAAATGCCAAGTCAATGTTTACATTTAAGAAAATGATCAAAACAAATGTGTTAAAAAAAATGAAATAGCGTAATGTGTATTGTATTAGTTAGAAAATTAGAAAGAGTTAGTCATTTTGTACTGTTGGTTGAAGATTATTATTGTTTAATCTGATTGTTGGAAAAAAGGGGCAGATATAATAAGATTTATTCTTCTTTCTGCTACCTTTCATTTTTTTATATTTTGTACATTATCATTTATGGGATTGTCTTGTATTGTTTCTTTTGTGTTTTAATGAAAAGAATAAAAATTTGAAATGAATAAATAAATAAATAAAAATTCACTATCTGGTCCAGCAGAGGGTACTAACATCTGCACAAAAACTGGATCCTGAAAAAGCAACATACAGTAATGTGTGTGAAGTCAGTCTGGCACTGAAATGAATAGCATCTTGTTGCATGATTAGACTGCAAATCTTCCCTCCACGAGGAAAAAATAGGAAATAAAAACAAAAAGACACTTGTTGGCCATGTGTGGGCTGTTTTCTACTATCTATACACTCTCCCACATTCACACTCCCACACAGTTACATTTGTCCACAACATCTTAGTCCTTGTAGCAGCTCAGAAATCTGTTCATCTTTCATCTGAGCTCTGTTTTCAAATGATCTACTAAGTGATGCTTAGCAAATGAGTCTAACAAAGCAGTGCAGTACCTGTTCAAGCTTATACACCTGTTTGAGCAGGTGAACCAGACTGTCTGATCACTGCGTTGCATCGAGACAACTCCTGTCAAGATAAAGAATGGCAGACACCAACGTTTATTTCCCCCCCTTTTTAAAAGCTCCTGCTGCTCATGTTGTGTAGTGTAAATACACCGACCCCATGAGGGCTTTGTATGAAGCTAAAACAATAATCTGGTTTGTCTTTTTGATGGCACACACAGATTTTGTGGGCTTTTTTTATATTCATCTGCACTTTTTTGTTGTTGTTGCAGGGAGCCGGCTTGAACAAACATGACAGAAAAAAACAACACATCACCAGTGGAAGTCTGGATATATAAAGCCTCTGCACTATTATCAAATGTCAAACATTCTGTGAAATTCAAATAATCTCAGTGGAAAGCGCAGAGCTCTTCTTGTATGTAAAGCAGAGGGAAACAAGAGACGTGCTGCCTTTCCAGGAATCACAGGGGATTTTAAGATGGTTCAAACATTTCTATTCACTCTCACTGTAAACTGCAGAAACCTTGAGGCTCAATCTATTGTTCACCTGTTTCATGGTGGTAGGAAATTACTTGGATAGCCAAAAAACAGTTTTTTATTACTTTGTTGTGATTATTGGAATGAATATGATGATGAGGATGATAAATTTTATTTCAGACAGACATTTCACCAGCAAAACATAATAATACAGTCTTTCATTAGGAATCTTAATATCAAATAAACATACCCAATTTTTATATGCTAGATACATGTTTTTCCCCTTTCCCCTTTTGGTGAGTCTGAAAAGGAGTATGATGAAGTTTAACTTATATTATCATACCCCTTATCCATTCATTAATTCATAGCATAAATAGTCTTCCTGTTGCCATTATCCTTTCCAAAAAAAATAAAAATAAAAATAATTAAAAAAAACTATAACAGTATTTTCTGGACTAGATTTTTTGATTTGATTTGATGTTTATTCATTCATTTTAAAAGAACAATACAAGACAGTTTCATCAGATACAAGAATACAAGTAGGATAAAATGAAGGGAGCAGAAAGAAGATGAAATCTTATTATATCTGCCCCTTATTTCACAGTTTGTTCAACCAATGATAACCTTCAAACTACATCACAAAATGAATAATTCTACTTAATTTTTCTAACTGTAATATACAAACTACATCACAAAATGAATAGTTCTACTTAATTTTACTAACTGTAATACACAAACTACATCACAAAATGAATAATTCTACTTAATTTATCTAACTGTAATACACAAACTACATCACAAAATGAATAATTCTACTTAATTTTTCTAACTGTAATACACAAACTACATCATTCTAACTGTAATACACAAACTACATCAGAAAATGAATAATTCTACTTAATTTTTCTAACTGTAATACACAAACTACATCACAAAATGAATAATTCTATTTACACAAACACACTAAGTTACATCATATATAGTTTTTGAAACTAGATGAAAGTATATACAGTACATACTCACATACATATACATACAGTACACATCTACCTGCATATATACATAGATAACATTTACTTATTTACACACATATACATAGATCAGCACCCAATTGTCCAATTCATCCTCAGTTCTATCATTACCATCCAATTTCTCACCCTTGATCATCCTTATACTTTTGAATAATAACCATTTTTAGTCTTTTCTTAAAGTACCTCATGCTTGGACTTTGCTTAAACTCTTTGGTGAGTTTATTCCAAATCTTCACACCAATGACCGAAACGCACATTCTTTTCATTGTTGTTCTCACCTTCATAGTTCTGAAATTCAGGTTTTCTCTATAGTCATATCTCCCGACTTTATCAGTAAATAAGTTTTGTATATTATTTTCTGGTAATAGTTTGTTTCTAACTTTATACATAAATTGTGCAGTTTGAAACTCTATCAAATATTGGAATTTAATAAAATTAGAATCTATAAATAAATTGTTAGTATGACAATAAAAATCAACCTTATGAACTAATCAAATACATGAGAAAAACATTACAAATGTAAAATAAAAGTATAAAAATACATTTGGTGTTTGCCAAAGTATGCAAACACCTGTGCTGAGGAGAAATCTTTGCACATACAAAGTCAGAAATATCTATTTCTGTTGTATTTCAAAAAAACAAAAAAAAAGGAAAGTTGTAGGTGCCAGTGTTTGTAGTGAGACACAATGTCTTCATTATATTGTATGGGAATCTCAAAGAGACAAACCTTACAAAATGATACGAGTGCTGTGTTTGTGCACCGCTGCTTGTGTGAGCGCTCATGGTGGTCCCAGCAGAGAGACTGATGTATCATTCACACATGTCCAACTCTGTGGTTGTAAGGAGGCATGGAGCTTCACAGAAGATCACACGTCTGGCATCACTGTTCCTCCCCGCGCTGTCAGGACGAACTTCATGTGCAGAGGTCAGTGACCTTTCTCCTGTGTGAGAGAGGGAGATTGCCATTCCTCCCAGGGCCTTGTTAGTTGGTCGTTCAGAAAATTCAAGATTTCATTGTGGGAAAAAAAAACAGCATCTTAAAAAAAAAGGAGAGGATTAAATAGTACATATTGTTTAAAAACAGATTTAGGAGGAGTGGCTGTAACAAGATAAATTACTTCACATGAACCCCAGAGTAATAAGCGTTAAGCCAACGTCCCCTGTCTCTGAAGTATTTGAATAGTGAATGTTGGTAGTTTTTCAGACAAGTGTTTGTCTGGACTGGAACTGAACAAAAAATGCAAGAAAACTTTAATGTTTTTGGTGCAAGATATTCAAGTAGGAGTTACACTGTGCAGAAGATGAGAGGAAGGTTTTTAGTTTCTTGTACGAGGTAACTGATCCTGGAGGGATCCAGGATCCCTCCTGGAAGGGAGCTGTTTTATCCACTGCCAGGTGGTGCAACGGCAACCTGGCGCAGCTTGGACTTTGTTATAGCTATTTAGCTTGCTCTTCAGGACTTACTTCCTGTAGTTACTTGGATGTGGCTGACTTTCTTGCATTCTCATCATAATTGCCATTTGCCTGTGGAATTCCAAAGTATTTGCAGCTTTCCTGGACATCTACAATGTTGCCTTCAGGTAATTAGTTGTGATCACCTTGCTCTTCTTGCATACCAGTCAACTACAGTACATTTATCCAGTCCGAATGACATTCCAGTGTCCTGGTCAAAGGTGGGCACTAGACCGTCAGGGAGCGCTAAAGCGCTAATACACTAATAGCGGACCTAAACAATTTGTTAGCGCTATAGCGGATTTACTAATTTTTATAATTCATAAGCGGATTTGCGCTATTTCTATTTAAAATGCAGTACCGCTAATAACTAATTATCTATCAGTAAAAACGAAAAAACTTATTTACGGGCTCTTAAATCAACCGGACGACTGCTCACGGACCATATCCGGTCAGCGCCGGATGTGGTCCGTGAGCAGTCGTCCGGTTGATTTAAGAGCGGGGCCCGCCCTAAGGGGCCCTATTGGCTATTACCTGTTATGCGTCACCGCTACGCGACGCGTCAGCGCCTCATTTGCCCTGCTCAAAATGGCGGCCACAGAAGCGAGCCCGCACGAAGGACTTACTTTACAAGAAAACACGGTAAAAACAATTATTTCTTTGCTGAGAAAAAATATATTTCTTAGCTGACTTTATAGCACAAGGGTTCCTGAGCTTAACCGTTTCACGAAATGGTCAAATCTGCTGGATTAAAAAAAGTAGTTTGCCATTTCATGCGCGCGGGTGGGACGGCTTTATTTCTTTAAATTTAGCTAAATAAACGCTTAAAAATATATATTTCTTAGCTGACTTTATAGCACAAGGGTTCCTGAGCTTAACTGTTTCACGAAATGGTCAAATCTGCTGGATTTAAAAAAGTAGTTCGCCATTTGCACTTTAGCGCTTTTAAAATTAGCTTCCGCGAGTTTTCCTAAGACATAAGCGCTTTTGAAATTGCGGACCTAAATAAATTAATAAGCGCTTTAGAAATAGCAGAACTAATTTTTGGATTAGCGCTGCCCAGCACTGGTCCTGGTGATATATCCTGTTGAGATGGATCATTGTCTTGCTCATTTTTGGCATACAGATTGATGTCATCCATGTAGAGGAGATGGCTGAAGATTGTTCCACTTTGGAACCAGTAACCATAACCACTCTTTGCAATGATCTGGCTGAGGGGTTCAGGCCAGTGCATCACCTTGGTGAATGCCACATTTGATGCTGACTTGTGCAAATGGCTTTGAATTGGTCTCTAAAGTATTCTTCCACATTGGGTTCTTGGAGACAACTCTGTGTCCTGTTGATATTGTTTCAAACTCTCCATATTGAGTCAGGCTATAGAGTCAGTCCAGGCAGTGTACAGGTTTGTGTGTCTGGTCTTACAGTCCCAAGCTACGGTTCTGTCGAACAGAAGATGGTGCTTGCAATTTTCCTTCTATGTATAAGGTGGTGGCCATCTTGGATTTTGAAGTGGCAACCCCATTTTTGAAAGGAACATTTCTTATGGCAGGATGCAAAGCCACACATCAAAAAGGAAGTTGACCTGTTGCTTATTTTTAAGTTAACCAGTTGACAAAGTTTACATGTATATGGAGGCGGCCATCATGGATTTTGACGTGGCAACCCAATTTTTAAAGGAACTTTTCTTGTGTCAAGGGACAATAAAGAACAAAATAGTTTTGCAATATCAGCGAGTTTTATTATTTTTAGGGACACCTTTTTACTGATCGACAACACTAATTAAAAGCCCAGAACTATTGAAGGAATGCATATCACCCCAGAGGCTTTAATACCAACGTTTTAGACTTGGATCATCTTGTGTTGGCAAGCGATGAAGTTATAACATTATGTACAATTTTATGTGACATTGCAAACTGTATAATCTATTAGCAATATACTTTCGTACTAAATCTTATTAATTAATTAATTAATTAATTAATTAATTTAATTATTCATTTTAATATAAAATACAAAACAATTTACATACTGTATATGAAATGAAAAACACAAATATAAAATGAAAGGTAGCAGAGGAAGAAAAAAAATCTTATTATATCTGCTCCTTTTTTTTCCAAATAATCAATTCAAACAACAATTAACAATAAACAAACAACAATAAATAACAAAACAAAAATGAATAACTCATTAAATTTTCTAGTTCTCATACATTTCTCATTAAACTCCATTTATATATATATTTTCAACAACAAAAATCTTATGTCAGTATCTGTAAAATTCATTGAGACATAACTATTTTTGTGTAGAAAAAAGTCCATTAGCTGTGATCCAAGGAACATTTGGCCCTATCAATCGATTTTTGGCACGACATCGGCCCACGTTTCCCGGGAGTCAGCGGTGACAGATAATAAACGTGACTTATACTCCAAAGCAACTTATATATGGTTTTTTTTCCTCTTCATGATGCTTTTTTTTGACTGATGCGACTCATGCGTCTTAAAATACGGTACCTTGAAATACTTATTCATACAAATTCATCCTGCTTGCACAGTTATATTCTACCATGTTGTTGTTTCTATCTCTCTTTAGGACTTTGTAAATATTTTAATTACTTTTTCACTTTTTGGTACTTTATTTTTGTGCCCTTATTGCATGTTCTAGTATTATCTAGCAAAAAACAAATTAATTTACTTTTGTCATAATTCCAACTGAACCTGAGATTTTCTCAGCAGTGCTGTAACTGAAAATCCTCAGCAGCTGCTGCTCAGGTTTTGCCAATATTCAAACAGGGCAGCAGGGCATGACTGTCAGCGGCACCCACCCAGGGGCCCACAAGGGTACAACCACCAGGACACCACAGGAGGGATGTAATCACAAACCATTACGCTCTAGGTGCTGCTGAAATAAAAGACGGAATCAAGCCTCCGGTGGCGTTGCCATGGACCAGAATTCAATTAAACACTGTTTAGCTTGACACAAACATCCAGTCGTAGCCTGTTGACTCATGAAATTAATGTATTGTCAATTCCACAGAGACAGTGTTGCCACAGAAAGTGCAACGTGGCCCGAACTGGCTGCCATTTGAACCGCTGCAGCTTCATCCTCGCATCATCTAAATTTCATTGGACAGCTGACGTGTCACAGCACAACAGCACATCTGTCTCCAGAGAAAATGCATTTTCTGCCAAAATGTAGCACGAGTGCTGCATAACTTTGATGGAAAAATGAAATGTTGACTGAGTTAAGATTAAAATAATCAGAACAGGCGCTAAAATCACCAAAACCATTGCTAAAAGCTAATTTGCCTCAATTTGCAACACCAGTGCTATACATTTTAACGAGCAAAACTGTTGCTAAAAATGTAAATGAGCAAAACGACTGCTCAAAGCTATGTAAAAATTACCAAAACAATTGTTAAAAGCTTAAACGAGTAAAATTATACACAAAGCTTAAATTAGAAAAATTACAGTTTAAATCTAAAATTAAGAAAACAGCCTAAAACAAGAATGAGCAAAACTATCTAAAAGCTTGAATGAGATAAAAGTTGCCAGAAGACAAAACAACAAAATACAGGTAGTCCCTGACTTACGAGCACTCTTACTTACGAGGTTCCGGACTTACGAGCTCACTAACAAACAGTAAATTTGTAAAGAACATACAGAAAATACAGCACTTTTATGTGTTTTTAGATGAAAGTGTGTTAGCTAACTATTTGGAAACAAGTTTCTGAGCATGTTTATGAACTAGTATGAACGTTTGTGATGAAAAACGAGTGTTCGTAGTAGCGCTAGCATAAATTTTCCGACTTACGACCAAAAATCCGGACTTACGAGAACACATGTTTCGTGTTCCGACGTACGAGATTTTCGTCTTACGAGATTGTCGTAGTAACGGAACTCGCTCGTAAGTCGGGGACCCCCTGTAGTAGCTAAAATCCTAAATTAGCTTAAAACGTTTAAATAAGCAAAACAGTAGATCTGTGTTATTGAACCAAGGTGAACACTGACACAAGGAACTCAAAGACAAAAGTAATAAAAATCTGACGTGGCACAAACTTACAGAATCAACGGATCAGAGAGAAGAGGAGGAAAACAGAGCATGACGGTTTTGGGAAGCACAATCCACGGACGAGGGACAAACAGAATAAGACATTATTTAAAGGGACATTAATGAGACAAAAGGACGAACACCTGCGGTGATCAGGATTGGGAACAGGTGAACGTAACAGACAGAGGAAAAGTACTGTATTTTTCAGAAGTACTGTATATTCTTATCAGATAATATATTAACTTTATGAAATGTGTGGATATATGTACTGTATCTTGTTTTGTTTATTTAGAACCATGTGTTAAAACAGTTTGATTTCAGTTTCTGGTAAAAAATATAGTTTTGGTTACATGCCTACAAATCCCAATACTCACCTGTTATAGAACACAAGATGGAGAGATTTTATTGGGTGAGAGCTGGGTCACATGATAGGATAGGACTTCCCATTGGTTGATGGTGGTGACTCCTCATGGGAGGTGTGGCCAAGTTCTGAAGATGTTTTGTTCAGCTAATGCTCGGCGCCATTGTTTTGTGACCGCATGGAGAAGCTGTAATGGCCCAGGGCTGATGATTGTTGTGCCTTACATGTGCAAAATAAACCTTCTGAAATGGATGACGATCGCTCCTCCTCTCCCTGCTTCAGATATAGTAAATTATCTAACAATTCAGACTATAAGGCGCACTTAAAATCCACTAATTTTCTCTAAAATCGACAGTGAGCCTTCTAATCAGGTGCGCCTTATGTATTAATTCTGGTTGCACTTGCTGACCTTGAACAAATTTTATGTGGTTATTGTGAATGAGTTGAATAAAGTTTGACATATCTGTTTTGTCTCACTTAATGCGCCTTATAATCCAGTGCGACTTATAGTCCGAAAAATATGTTACTGAAAAGGCTGATGCACGTAACACAGAAACAAACACAGAAAAACTAAACACACAGCGAGCCATCCATCCATCCATCCATCCATTATCTTTACCCGCTTCTTCCATTTTGGGTCACGTGGGTCTCCCATGTCCAGCAATCACTGTGGGCGGGGTACACCCTGGACGGGTTGCAAGTCCATCACAGGGCCACACTGAGACAAACAACCATTCATGCTCTCACTCACACCAGGGACAATTTAGAGTTACCAATCAGTCTAACACACATGTTTTTGGACTGTGGGAGGAAACCGGAGTACCTGGAGAAAACCCACACATGCACGGAGAGAACATGCAAACTCCACCCAGAAAGGCCCCTGGACCGAGATTTGAACCAGGGACCTGCAGCAGCTCTACCAGTTGCGCCACCGTGCTGCCGGCTATAAGCTTAATTAAGCTTAACTATAGTTAAAAGCTAAATGGGACATAAAAAGACACAAATAAGATAAATATGGTGGGTTAGAATGCAAAATAATATTTTTGAAGGAATTGAAAAGATCTTCAGGTATTTTCTGTGGAAATAATTGTTACCGGTAATTAAGTTGAGTAATTCAAACAAGTACTGTATAAAAGTTACAAATAGTCATAGCACACGGTTACCATTTGAGCCAGATATTTTGTTTCAAAACAGTTAAAATAACACAAAGTATGCTAAAGTAGACGAATAAAAAAAATAAAATAAAAAAATAAAATAAAAAAATAAAATAAAACAGAAGGAACAAACAGGAAAACAGCAGTTTGAACACTGACCCAACATTTTCGATATTACGCGTTATGATTTTCTGTCACCAAGTTCCAGATTTCATCTGTCAGCCCGCCCCGGCCTGGCACGCCAACAAACATCACGTCAGTGTCGTCAAGTTCAGTGTCACGTTTACTGCCGCACCAATTTATGCATGCATAAAAACTAGCAGCAGTTAAGGGCTTGCCAGTTGCCACATTCCTTTGGAACCAGGTAATGGATATTTAGAAATGCCCCAGAGAGGTAACAAACGAGAGGCGTAAAGTTAAATGTCCTGTGAAATCATCAGGAGATCTCAAACAAGCTGCTTTTACAGCCTCGGGGAGGTTTCCACAGACAATTATCTCATGCACAGCGAGCCCTCAGCGCGGTGTGACTACAGGTCAGCGTCGCAGGGCCGCTCGCTTACAGATGTTTTGGGTAAGTCAGAGGCAGGGAAGATGGAGCCCGTCCCCTGGGTCGCAGCAGAGACACGAGCTCACAGGCTCTGCGTCCCTTCAGAGTGATGTTAGTGGAGTGCTCCTGCCTGCTCGCGCCAAGCAGGTGCTCAGTTCCAGAGGCTTAATCCGAGACGTTCGAGTGCAAGCAGTCCGTCAAAACCACTTTGGATCAAATCAACGC
The DNA here is from genome assembly GCA_038048925.1 of Garcialebias charrua. Lineage (NCBI taxonomy): Eukaryota > Metazoa > Chordata > Actinopteri > Cyprinodontiformes > Rivulidae > Garcialebias > Garcialebias charrua. The sequence continues at coordinate 54,201 of JBBPBX010001888.1, read as the reverse complement.
AACCAGGTGTGGAGCTGCGGTTGGGGCTCAGGTGACACCTGCTACATCCCTTCCATTAGAGCTCAAACAGCTGTTTCAGGGCAGACAGAGACGGGTTAGTCTGCAGGCTCACTCAGCACTGGATATTGGTCAAATCTGATTATTGCTGGGCATCCTGATAAGTCAATAACAGGCTTTGAGAAAATACATGGCTTCATCTCACAAATGGGAAAATTAAATCACAATCAAAGGCCCAGCATTCATTTCCTCATTTTAATTTAAGATGGCCGCCACAGCCACATCTCGCGAGATGCGTTAATGCTCAGAATGTGAGTTGAAGCTGGTGCAAGCTTTACCTCAATATCTGTTATATGGAGTAAGTCATAGCCAGTTTTGCATTAGGAAAGATAGATTAGCTGTGGTGATCTTGATGTTGAGATTGATTGACCTATACACAAGATGAGGTCAGTTGATTCTGGCAGATCCTGTTCACCCACTCCATGTTGAGTTCAGGTTGCTTCCATCTGGATGCAGGTATCTGCTGCTCAGATGTAGAATGAACAGAGTGAAGAACTCATTCATCCCTGTAGCAATCAGGCTTCTCAACAAACAGTGATGATTTCATGTATTACTATTTTAATGTGTCAATCTTGTCTAGTATGGATGTTTTGTGTGCACTGACTGTGTTGTTAGTGAATCAAATTGCCCCTTGGGGATAATAAAGAGTCTTGAACTTGTCTCCAAAGGTCCAGCAGATGTAACTGTACATCCATTGATTACTTTCTGAAAGGTTCATTTAATTCCATTCAGAGCTTCATGAGGTGTTGATTGTAACATTTAAGCCAAAAATGTTACACATTGTGTAGTGGTCATAGTATGGGTTGAGGATGACTCACAGCTACTAATCCATCAAGTTTTAGCTTAATAGCTACAAAATTGACAGAGCTATGGCCATTTTTGCGTTGGCTTATATCAATTAGCTGTGGAAACCATCTTGAACTGGAATTACTTCAAACGTATTTCAGTTATAGAGATATAACTCTATAAGATATAACTCTATAAGAATAATCACTGCGAAATATCACAACATGCTGATGCTGATCTGTTTCTTGTTGATGTGTTCATCTGTGACCATCTGCTCATACAGACTTATACAGACTATAAGATATAGAGTTATAGAGATACATCTGGTGAATAATTACTGAATGTTCCATTAAAATTTGTCAAATGGTTCAAGAGACATTTAGCTAACAGACAAACCGGGTTGACTCTAAAAGTTATTGCTAAAGTTTTAAGCAAATATTTTGCATACTGTAAAGCACTTGTAATATAACGAATCTTAGCTCAAAATCAGTAAAACTGACAGAGTTCTAGCTATTCTTTTGTGAATTGATTTTAATGAACCGTGGCAGCCGTTTTGAATTGGGATGACGTCAAAATTGCATCAGTCACAGATGTTCATCCAGTAGTTGCTTCTCGACAGTTACATCAAAACTGATCCAGTGCTTCATGTGATATTTAGCTAAACAGACAAAATCTTGGAAAGCAACGTTGACAGCAGAAGTTTTAAAGGTGTTGTGACATATGATGCTAAAACATAGACATTTTAGAAAGAGGAGCTACTCAGCTTTGATTGTTTGTACACAGATGCTTCGAATAATTTATATATAAAACTATTTTTAAATAAAATAGTTTTAATGACGTAACTCTGCAGTGCGTCGCAGTCAAACGCCGACTCATTTTTATGACGCAATGGCTAGAACGCACCTTGTAAATAATGAATAGCAGTGAATATATAAACCGAGACATTGAGCAATTTAAGTGAAGATTTGAGCGATTTGTCTTCAGTTTGGGAAGCCGAAGTTAGTTCGAGTGATGAACAAGAAACAGCTGGTTCTAATGTAGGTCTACATCCGTATTTATTTGAGCCTTACCGTTCAGGGTGCGAGGAGGAGTCCGACATGTCAGATGAGCAAGGTTCCGAGGGTGATGGGCTGGAACCCGATCATAGTCGTCTACAGAGCTGGCGATGTTAGAACACCCAAATGTGACACAACGTACCGGCATTTTTCAAGTTATACAAAAGAAAATAGGCGATCTTGAAGACAATGACACTGCGTGCTAATAGCAGCCTGCAGACGGAACTTCTCGTCTCTACGTCACGACGTCGCATGCGTAAGTACCCGGATGTCCCGTGACGAAACACGGCGCCAATTTTAAAATCACCTTTGAAACAAATTTTCATTGATTTATCATTTTGCTTGTAAAAACAAACATAGTTGAATGATACAACATATATATGTTGTGCCACTTTATGCATAGTTCCAACATCATGTCACACCACCTTTAACTCATAATAGAGTAGTAGAACTCAGTGTATGAGGCGGGGTATGTACGAGTGATTTTGCTAACGGTGCAGACAAACAAACAGGCAAAATCATGATGGTTCTGTGTTCGCCTGTGGCAGCGGGCGATGATGATGACTAGCATGAGTAATCCCATGTTTCTAAATGTCCCTCAGTGCATTTCTAAGAGCAGCACGGCACTTCTGGAAGAAAAAAAATCACTATTCACTTCTGACAAAAAAAAAAAAAAGCATCACTTGCAAGGTGAGCGTAAAAGTGGAGGCAGCCTTCACCTCGTTATTCCAGCACTGTGGAGAATCTACAGTGGGCTGCGAGCTCCGAGGGTAGTTTAGCAAGCTTTGATCTTTCTTGGATGCAGTAATAAGCGTGGTGCGGATGAAGAGAGAGGGTATCATCTTGAAATATGATTTCCCTTTGGTTCTCTAACAGGCCACAAAAAAGAGGTGGGTGGTCAGCTCCAGGGCCTCCGTGGGAAATTCTAAGCTCTTGACAAGGTGCGCGTGTCAGCCGGCGCACGCAGCCATCGCAGCTGAACAAAATAATATTACTGCAAATGTCCTGGCGGTCCCTGCAGCGACAAGCAACGCACCTGTCTGCAAATCTGCAAGTCATGAGGTGGAAGCTTTGTTTCAGACGCATGTATGAGAAGAATACAAAACCTCGGCCTCTACATGCCTTTTGTGGACTCCATTCTAAGAAACAGAGTTTAGTGGCACTCCGTTCGTGGTTTATTATTATTGGAAAGTGTTTCTATTTTACAGCACCAGTAACATTTTTTTTAAATTTGTTTTATTTGCTTTGACAAGAAGGATCTCCAGCCCCTCGCACCCAAGGGTCAGCTCCGAATGAGAGGTTCATCCACCAGCAGAGAGCAGTGTTGTGGCAGTGAAGTGCCTCCCCACCACTTGCTTTATAATTTGGTATGCAAAGAGGAAACAGAGATAGTTGTCGTCCTTCCTTTGTTGAAAGACTCCAAAGGCTTTTCATCAGGTCACATTTACAAATGACTTCCTCAACATTAGAGTGGGTCTGTACAGCGGAGATTAGGTCTTCACAACTTCACCGAAACGCATGAATCAATTGTGGACAATGTTTTCATGCTTTTTTTGGTAAACAGAACTTTAGTTTTATTCAAAAAGCATGTATTTGTATAGCTCAGAGATTTAACATGAAACTGAACTGAATAATAGATCTATTTCTCAGAACTGGATTGCATCACACAGAATAAAGCAGATACAGGTATTTACAGTCTGGAAAAAAACTTTATTATTTAATTTACATAACACACCTACAGGTGTCAGAAAACCAAATAAATAAATAAATAAAAGGCACATGGGATCAGAAAAGAACACGCACCAAAACCACACAACAGAACGCTCACCTGAGTCAAGAATGCCTGCTGGTTGTTTGCGAACAAATAAAATCTGTGGGTGTCTGACCTTGGCACACATTACCAACTTCAAACTGGGTCAGCAGTCACCTCTGCTTGTGAAGAGGAGTCTGTTCTTCAATTGTGCACAAGTCGAATGCCTCGGATGAATGCATCCACAGAATTGCGTGTCGGAGTATGAGAGGGTAAATGTTCCTACTGGTTTGCAGTGCAGGAAAGAAGATGGTTAATTTTCATGGCACCTGTGACCTGCTGCTGCTGTGAAGAAGTAAAAAGACGCCTTGAGGCAGATCCTGAGGCAGAGTGCTGCTTTGTATCTCCTGCTGCCAAAGGCGAAGGCGGAGCAACGATGTTTTCACTTTTTGTGTTTATTTGTCTGTATTCTAGCCAAATATCTTGTGGAAAAACTGACCAAACTTTAATAAAATGTTCAAAAATTAATCTCTGCATTAACATGTATTTGTACAACTGACAGGTTATTCAAGCTGGCCAAACACAACATTGTTAAAACATTGCCAATTTTATAGATACAGTACAGTCCCTCGCTACTTCACGATTTGACATTTGCGGACTCGCTCTTTAACGTTTTTCAACAAGTGTCAACTTTAATGTTACTCATGTGATTGGGGTGTACAAGATAAAAACTTAACAAAAAATAATACTTCAGACAGGCACCACCATTTTGTAGTTTCCTTTCAATAAGCCTACACTGTAAAGTTAGCCAAAAGGACTACACTACCCAGAAGCCAACAGTGCACTACCCAGAAGTCAACAGTGCACTACCCAGAAGCCAACTGTGCTTCCGGCTGTTGTTTCTTGTAGTTTTCTTTTACTCTAACGACAGTCAAAAAAGACTACACTACCCAGAAGCCAACAGTGCTTCCAGCCGCTGTTATTAGACTATATGCCACGGGGGGTCGTGACGTACTTCCGGTAAAATGCAACCCACATCCGCCACTTCCGATTCCCATCCACTGCTGTTGTTGTTAGCGTTAGCTCCTAGTAGCAGACCATGACAACGACCCGAAACGGGAAGCGGCTGCACGCTACCGGCACTACACGTGAGTTCCGTTGTTTCCGCCCACCGGTGGGTACGGCTGTTCCGAGGGGGGGTTTGGGCGAAAATATATTGCGGCTATCCGTAGGGGGAACGTCGCCATAATTTTATATGGATTTATATGTGTATAGAGTTATTGTTGTGTATGCAGATGTTTTATTAATTGTATTTAGTCATTTATGTTCGTGTCTTTCCCGCTAACCGGAAGTGCGCCGTCTGTGTAATGACGGCGGAAGTGCTGGAACAGAAGTCCGTGGCATATAGTCTACCTACACTCTGACGACAGTCAAAAAAGACTACACTACCCAGAAGCCAACAGTGCTTCCAGCCGCTGTTTCTTGTAGTTTTTTTCTTCTTCCAATAAGCCTACACTCTGACGACAGTCAAAAAAGACTACACTACGTGTAGGGGAGGCTTTACTTGGAGGTCCGTCCTCTCCGGAGCTCACCCGGACTTTTTTCATTGGAACCCTCTGGATTATTTGGACTCTATCGGGACCATTGTGTGGTTTTCTGAAGGTCCGGCTTTCTCTAAAAGCATCTGGTGCTCAACAGCTGCAGAGAGCTGGTCAGAACCAGACCAGAACCGGACCAAGACTGGTGAGTCCCCATATAAAGTTTTGCATTAGCTACTATACAATAAATATACGGATGCTGTTAAAATTACGTAGGTTTAAATGTTTAAAACATTGCAAGAGTGTGAGAAGGGTTTATAAAGCCTTAAAATATACATAAATACTAAAATAAATATAGTATTCCTATTTCACGGTTTTTCACTTTTTGCGGGGGTGTCCAGAACGTAACCCCCCGGCGATAAACAAGGGACTACTGTATCTTGCTAAAACTTTGTGTGGATTTAGTCGAGAGTCATTCTAAACACATGCTCCAAGCATGAACCCATCTTGAAAAAACAAACAAACAAACCCCCCCCCCCAAAAAAAACATCTTGAATTAAACCTGTCAAGCGGCAGGAAGGATATTAATTTCTTGAAGGAATGCATTTCATATTTTTTAGTTTTTTAAGGCTTCATGAATAAAAGTATACAGTAGTCCCTCGCTACTCCGCGATTCATTTATCGCGGACTCGCTCTATCGCGGTTTCTCAATTATAAGATTGAACATGACACACAATTGGCTGATGCGATGCATGAGCCGCACGATCGGCATGGAATTTTTATTTAAAATTAATTATTTAAAATTAATTAGCACCTGTTGCACATCTGTGCAGCCCACACTGCAGGATAAAATTCCTGCTGCATCTGAATCAGCTGTTCACTGTGCAGAGCGGATAAGTGGGCGTGGCCAAGAGCGCTTGCAAGTGGCAAAAAGCAGAGGAGGCAGGGAGCTGAAATCATGACATTCTGTGCTCTTTTAGAGCGTTTAGAGTTTAGAAACATAGTTTGGAATATTACAAGAGTGTGGGAAGGGTTTAAAATGCATTAGTTAAATATATATACCGTATATATACATAACAAAATAAATTACAATTTGTACTGCTATTCTTATTTTGCGGATTTTCACTTACCGCGGGTCTTCAGGGTACGGATCTCCCACAATAAACGAGGGACTACTGTATACAGTACATGGTACTGATGTTGCAATCTAAAAGGTTCAGATTGAGTACTCTTCCAACATGATGATGAAGAACCATTTTACATGCTCTTGTTGAAAGTGAGTCTTCACTTTTTTTGATCATCTTTATTCACAAACTACAATTACACATTTTTGTAGTGAACACCGTTGAAAGAACGTTGAAAAAGCAGATAAAAGCGATTTGTTTCTGCAGCTTCCTGCTTCCGTGATGAACAAATACACACAGACAGATTCCCGAACATGCCCAGGGGCTTTTTACCACATCCAGCTGTCAAACGGCTGTTGATGCACCGTCCAAGTACTGTGTCCACATTTTGACACTTTGACCTCTCTAAATAAATCTTTGATCTAAACATTAACGTTGGAGTTTTTTTCCTTTCTATCTTAGTAAAATGACGTATCCTGGAGCATTCATCTGCGTCGGTTTCATATTTGTATGCGTTCCAGTTTGAGTGTGTGGATGCCACCTTTATGTTTATTGTTTCATTTGGAGACAATGTGGAGTGCAGAAACACAATGTGCCCAGTGTTTCCTCCCGTTCCCTCCCCTCCACCCCCATTTCAGCCCCCAGCAACCACAGCAGACTTACAGATTTCCTATTACAAATTTGTCATCTCCTTTTTGCTCCTCATCAAAAATAAATTATGATCTATTCCCAAGTCCTGCCACGTGAAAGGCAACAACGCTGCATTACCGGTAACCTTGGAAACTGCAGCCTTGTTTGAAATGACTGTAGCGCACTCCTTTAAAGCATTCACAACTTTCAGGTTTTATGTTTGCTGACACAAAATAAAGTAAATCAACTTTGCGCTGTTTCTTGTTTTTCGCTGCTGCAGAAACGAGTGTAAAAATAGTGGCGAGCATTTAATAAAATGTCAGATATTTGCTCCTGTGGTCATGTTTAATACATTTCTCAAGGGGGGGAAGAAATCGATGAAGACAAAAACAGAGACATGTTGTTGAACTGGCTAAAGGATTGCTCTCCTCCATACTCTCTTTTACTCTATTTTCTTCAGAATGAAATTCTCAGTACAGTAATTCACAAGCTTCCTGTTAGCCGAGAGAAAAGCCGCCTAAAGGGAGGATTTTTACTTGCTCACAGTTCGTCTCACAGATTGTTTGTCGTCATCTCATTTTTTTTTATTGACCATGAAGAAGTTCACTAATTCAATGTCATCTTGACTTTCCAAAAAGCTGCATTTTGCTTTAGCCTATCCACAGTATTCCTACGCCCCATGATGCTTTGCGCGAAATGTGCACACGACTTCCGGTTGACCGGAAACACCGTTTGTTTACATGCGAGTAATACAGTTGAAGACAGTCCAAACTTTGTTGTTTTAGTTCATTAAAAATGTGGGAACACCACTCGTTTTGTTAAAAGAGGAGGGACAAATAAAAAGAAATTACAGATGTTACCTGATCGCGCAGACATAATTTAAAAATAACGCGTTTGCTCCGGCCTCTCGGCTAAGGTTTATTAGCAGCTATCTCGGCTAAAGATACCAGTCGCGTCTGAGATCTATCGTTTTAAGACAGTAAATCTTCCAAAACTCTCATTAATAAACCCTCCCCGACTAAAAAGATGTTACCTGATCGCGCAGACATAATTTAAAAATACATAAATAGCGAACGCGTTTGCTCCGGCCTCTCGGCTAAGGTTTGTTAGCAGCTATCTCGGCTAAAGATACCGGTCGCGTCTGAGATCTATCGTTTTAAGACAGTAAATCTTCCAAAACTCTCATTAATAAACCCTCCCCGAATAAAAAGATGTTACCTGATCGCGCAGACATAATTTAAAACTACATAAATAGCGAACGCGTTTGCTCCGGCCTCTCGGCTAAGGTTTATTAGCAGCTATCTCGGCTAAAAATACCGGTCGCGCCTGACATATATCATTTTAAGACAGTAAATCATCCAAAACTCTCATTAATAAACCCTCCCTGAATAAAAAGAAATTACAGATGTTACCTGATCGCGCAGACACAGCCATAGAGAAGGATGCAGGAACACTCTTTCTTTGTTTTGGGTCCGTGTTGAAAACACTGTTGTTTTAGCCAAAGATTTAGCTTGGTCCGGTTGTTGGTGCAGCCGCGAACAGCACAGCAGGTACCTGAACCCCGGTAGGACATTTCAGTAAACGTTCCGTTTAAACAAAAGCTGTGTTTGCTCCGATAAAATGAATGAAAATAACTTTCAAAAACACCCGCGATCCATACTCCCCTATGGAATACAGGCACTTCCGGTGTCGGACAGGAAGTACAATGCACATTCGCTTCTACAGTGACACCCCCAGGAATACTGTGGATTGGTAATCATTCATTAAAGGAAGTTTTATTAACAACTTGCAGCAGACTAAAGATGGTTCAGCTGTTAGAGCAATAGCGTGCTCTGTGTACTAATCCATAAAAGAAGTTAAAATATGAGTAGGAAGAGCCTTTGATTCTTTGTCTGGCCACAGAAACCATATCCAGTTTCCATATTTTCTGCTGCTGAAAGACCAAGATGAATCATTTGCTTGTAGGATGTGAGAGATTTGGCAGTTCACTGACTGCAGGCAAACTTGGCAAGCTTTTTTGTTTTAGACTGGATAGACCCGAAGCTCTAACTCAAGCCGCTCCCTTGATGTGCCCCTCTAATCTTGATGCTAATGCTAAGTAAAACATGTCAATACTGGGAGTCAGAATGGTGATTTGCAGCAGAGTAGCCAGTGTGAAATTGTGGAAATAGTTAGAGCTCATCACGTCATCCTATTCTTCAGTGCACAGATGAAGATTTTATACAGAATAGAACATCTAAAGGACTATCATTCCTTGAATGTTTTTAAGGAAATTGCATTCCAAAGTAGAAAATAGCAAAGTTTATATATACTGTATATATATATATATATATA